>JAPYZJ010004189.1:0-16221 GCA_030522765.1 Ophioninae sp. B BG-2022a | reverse complement strand
ATCGAACTTTTGCAAAATTTTCTTGCTTTATAAAATGGAGAAATTTTCCAAAAATTCGAAATTTCTTTTGATCATTTTACTGTCGGATTTTTCGTAAGTTGCATCACTGGCTCGATCATTGATGTTTTCAGCATCACACTCTTGCATACAGGACCCGATATTGCTTTATCAGTTGAGCTTCAATCTAAATACTCTCAGCCCATGACCGACCGGCAATTTCGATTTATCGAACTATCAGGATTAAGGCGGAAACTCCATTGGAGCAAAGAGGGACGTGGGGAAGGAAGCTAGGGGATTGTTCGAAAGTACAATTAATTAATTTAAGGGAAATAGCGGCAAGGCGACGATGGTGAGAGCTGGGGTTGCAGTGATGAGGCAACCTGCAAGAACTTCCACTATCGGGGAACAATCACCGTACACAATGATGTTCCTTTCATGTTTGGAAATTTCGATAATGCGACACGGAAACAGCACGAAAGTTGTGACATACGTGTAATACGATTACGAGTTACGGCAGGACATTGTGCCTCGAAAATTTCCCGATTATCAACTAGATTCCATCGTTAAAAAAAAAACATCGTTAAAAAATACTTTTCACGTAAAAAAAAATTATATTTCGTATTTATGAACAAAAAAATATTAGTTCACGTGCATTCAAACTAAAATCGAAAAAAAACAACTCACTTCTCGATTATCGATTAAATTCCATCGTTAAAAAAATAATACTTTTCAAGTAAAAAAAATTACATTTCGTATTTATGAAAAAAAAAATTATTCCACGTCCATTAAAACGAACGTCCATTAAATCGAAAAAAAACAACTCACTTCCTGATTAGATTCCATCGTTTAAAAAATTATACTTTTCAAGTAAAAAAAATCATATTTCGTATTTATGAAAAAAAAAAAAAAATTATTTCACGTTCATTCAAACGAAAGTCGAAAAAAAAAACAACTTACTTCCCGATTATCAATTAGATTCCACCGTTTGAAAAAAAATACTTTTCAAGTAAAAAAAAAATTATGTTTCGTATCATGAACAAAAAAATATTATTTCACGTGCATTCAAACGAAAATCGAAAAAAACAACTCACTTCCCGATTATCAATTAGATTCCATCGTTAAAAAAATAATACTTTTCACGTGAAAAAAAAATCATATTTCATATTATGAACAAAAAAATATGATTTCACATCAATTTAAACGAACATCGAAAAAAAACAACTCATTTCCCGATTATCAATTGGATTCCATCGTTAAAAAAAGACGTTTCAAGTAAAAAAATCATATTTCGTATTATGAACAAAAAAATATTATTTCACAACCACTCAAACGAAAATCGAAAAAAAACAACCCACTTCCCGATTAGATTCCATCGTTAAAAAAAAAAATACTTTCCACGTCAAAAAAAATCATATTTCGTATTACGAACAAAAAAATCTATTTAACGTCCATTCAAACGAAAATCGACAAAAACAAGTCACTTCCGGTTGAAAAACAGGAAACGTCATTTTTTTTGTATAATTTCAAAGATGCAAGGGTTGTTTTACGAGAAAATGGAAAATTGGGGAAAAATTGAGTCTCGAGTGTAATTGACTCGACTCCGCGAAATTAGCAATTCCGTTGGAGCACTTCGAAAGACTTGGGAGGGGAGTAGTGGATTTAGTGAGTAAAAATCCACTCGAGTCGACGAGCGAACTCGTAAGCCAAGGAAAGATGGGGTAACATCCCCTTCGCGGTCTCGGATATTGTGACCGGTATTCTGAGGAGAGCCGAGTTATTACCGAGGCTCGTAAACAAACAATGGCCAGTAAAAGCTCGAAATCCGCCAGATTCACGATGAGTAAATATACGACTGTTCCTGTCGAGGGGAAAGGGCCAACTCTGGAGTCGAAATATTTGGGGGTTAACGTATGCTGGGAGGATTGGTGGCTCATTAATCCTAGGGAAACGACCGTATTGTATTTTATAAATCAAAGTGAGTTAAATATTTTTCATAAATATTTTAATATTCATTTCTTTAATTGAATATTAAAATTATTAAGTTGAATAATTTTGGTATTTAATTATTTAATTTATTTTATTCAATTTATATTTAATTATTTCATATAATAATTTAAATAATTTTAATATTAATTATGAATCAAAGTGACTTAAATATTTTTCGTGAATATTTAAATATTAATTTATTTAATTAAATATTAAAATCATTTTGTTCGATAATTTTAATATTTTATTATTTTATTTAGTTTATTGATTATTTGTTTTATTTCATTTATATTTAATTATTTCCTTAAATATTTTTAATAATTTTAATTTTTATTATGAATCGAAGTGACTTAAATATTTTTCATGAATATTTAACTATTAATTTATTTAATTAAATATTAAAATTATTTAGTTGAATAATTTTAATATTTAAATAATATTTAATTATTTTTTATATAGTTAATGTAGCTTATTGATTATTTATTTAGTTTAATTTATATTTAATTATTTCATAAACTAATTTTAATGTTTAAACATTTCTATTAACATATCTTAAATATTAAAGAAAGTGTTTATTGTATTTTTACAAATTGCGTGAAAGGCTAATTTCGTAAATGACGCATCCGCTAAAGTAGGCCTATTGAATGCCACGGAAGAATACTCCAGGTGAAGGTATCGAGCTCGAGTGAAAAGAGTAAGAAATAAATAAAGATCCGCCGTACTCGGATGTGGCCTTGGCACGTAGCGGCCTTGTCATAAAAGGAACATTTCGCATCGTAAACTTTATCAGAGTCCAAATGGGCAAAGTGGAAAATTCGGACTGGAATTTCCAGGCCAACCTGGAGAGGTTGAGACTCGCCCGAGTTCTTACGCTGAGGAATTCGTTGAACGAGACTCAGCATTGGAATGCGAAAAAAGGCAATTGAATATTTTCAAAATTAAACGGAGAAATGTAAAAAAAAGCAAGTTTGCTTCCTAACGACGTTCTAATTGTATCGAAATTTTAGTTACTTAAATAAATGAATATAAATAATATTAATATAAATATAAAACATACGATACGTTTAAAAATATAAATAAATTATATGCGTAGATTTTTAACATAATTATGTATAATAATACAATAACGAAAAATGTATAAATAGTTTTTATAATTAAAAAAGAATTTATAAATTATAAAAATAGAAATAAAATAAAAATAAAATACATTTTTTTAAATAATTACAAAAAAGATAGAGTGAACATAAAAAATAATAATAATGAAATACTAAATTTAATTATTCATTGAATTGTTCATATTTTAAGTTGAATTTAATATTTTAATTTTTATGAATAAAAATAATATTAATATAAATATAAAACATCCGATACGTTTAAAATTGTAAATAAATTATATGCATAGATTATCAACATAATTACATACAATAACACAAAAACAAAAAATGTATAAATAGTTTTTATAATTAAAAAAGAATTTACAAATTAAAAAAACAAAAATAAAAATCGAATAAAAATAAAATACATTTTTCAAAATAATTATAAAAAAGATGGAGTAAACATTTAAAAAAAAAACAAATTTAATTGTTTATTGAATTTTTTATATTTTAAGTTTTTAATTGTGGATATCATTGTTTATAACAAGTATCGTAAAAATATGAATAAATTTAATATGTTTTACGGAATTTGAAATTTTCTTTATTTTTCGGGGTGTCAGGGTAGTCTCTAAAAATTGGCCAATCAGCCAGAGCCTCGAGAATATCTGCAGTCGTGTGCAATATTCGTACGTCGCATGACCGGGACCCAGTTGGATTACACTCTGCGTGCGTGTCCCGATCTCTCCCTAGTCATCGGCGAGACTAATACGCCTTAATATACACAGGGGTATACGAGCGAGACTTTGAAAGGGGTGTTTTCTTCCCTGTTTTTTTTTTCGTTTTTTTTTTTCTTTGCGCACTTAAAGTCTCGCCGACCGGCAATATCGGTCTCTTCTTTGCGCCCTTTTCCTTCGTTGGGACATTTTTTTGTTTTTTTTTTTGTTTTTTTTTTTTCTGGGAAGCGCGAACACGCCACGTACATGCTGCACAAACGACGTAACGACACTTTCTCGAGCCCTTTCGAGCAACGCACACCCCCATTAATGCCTCGGAAAAAGTCACGTGGCACGTAAATTTCGAATAATAATTTTTCCGTTTCCAGGTACACCTTTGATGTTCCCTCAACACGAGACTCCAATGGACGAAACAAAATAATTATTTACTAGAAAAAAATGTGTATGAATGAAAATTTGGTTGGTTTGAATACATACAGTTTTTTATATGTGAACACAAATTTCAAAGCTCAATGGTTTCGCAGTTGATTAGACTCTGAAATGACGGTCGACAGATACGACGATTTTTCAATTTTTTGAAAATTGAAAAATGTTTCAATCTTAATGAATGAAAATCAAAAGATTTTGGTTTTCAGAAATTCGGGGATTCTCTCTATTCGAATCATTTTTTTCGAAGCATGATTAAAAATATTTTTCAATAGTTCACAAATTTTATGTAAATTTTCCATAAATTTTATAATTTGCCATAAATTTTATAATTTTCCATAAATTTTATAATTTTCCATAAATTTTACGATTTTCCATAAATTTTACAATTTTCCATATATTTTCCAATTCTCCACAAAATCTTCGTTTTATTATTAAATATTTATTTATTTATCTATCTTTTCCATAATTTCTGGAATTATCCACAAATTCTACAAATTATCGATCTTTCGCAGATTTTTGTTTGGCCAAAATCATCGAAAGAGAATCTTCTAAAAAATTTCCCAAGCAAACCAAACATCCCGTCCAAAATTCCGTCCACAAAGTTTCGTATCTTACTGCAAATTTGAAATGAAAATAATTCAGACTAATTCGATTTTGAATTATTGAAACTTCTTTCGTGTTTCAAAAATGTGCATTTTTTTATTTTTGGAACTCCTTCGTGTTTCAAAATCTTGAATTTTTGAAACTTCTTTCATGTTTAAAAAACTTGAATTTTTTAATTTGTTACAGCTCCTTCGTGTTTCAAAATCTTGAATTTTTTGAACTTCTTTCATGTTTCCAAATCTTGAATATTTAGAACTTCTTTTGTGTTTAAAAATCTTGAATTTTGGAACTTGTTTCGTGTTTCAAAATCTTGAATTTTTGGAACTTGTTTCGTCTTTCAAAATCTTGAATTTTCGGAACTTGTTTCGTGTTTAAAAAACTTGAATTTCTTAATTTTTGAAACTTCTATAGTATTTCAAAAACTGGCATTTTTTTAATTTTGGAAACTTCTTTAGTATCTCAAAACCATGCATTTTTTTATTTTGGAAACTTCTTTCGTGTTCCAAAAACTGGAATTTTAAAATTTTTGAAGTTTCTTTCGTGTTTCAAAAACTGGAACTTTTTAATTTTTGAAACTTCTCTCGTGTTTAAAAAACTAAAATTTTTGAATTTTTAAAACCCCTTAAGGGCTGACAAACGCCTTCCGGGGTATTAAAGGCCTACTAAAGCTTTAAGTGTGCACGGTTCGACCGCGAGGAAGAACGGCCTCGCGAGAGCCGGTGGATCCGAAAATCTCGACGCGAGGAGCCGGAAAATGTATTATGGACCATTAGCTCGACAAAGCATTTTCCCTGCCAACTTCCCATATACTGAGACACGAACGCACACACTAAAGTATATAAAGCGAACTAACACTCGAGAAAAAAAAATAAAAAAAATAAATATACACGTACACTCGAGTGTGTCTTTATGTATTAATCTTTTCGCGTCCAACGTGCTAAAAAGATTGGAGATATTCGTGCTCGCGCCTGGCCCACTATTTATAGGGGAGATGAGCCAGTTTTTATATTCAGATAGCATCCAGGAATACCCTGTATATATTTATACAAAATTATATATGGATACGTATTTGGACGCGTAATGAAAAAAAAAAAGAAAAAAAAAATGAATACCCGTTACGTTAAGTCCATCCTAATTTGGCGAAAAAAATATTTTACTCAGCGCCATATTTCATGCTCCTTTTGGCAAACTTGATGACGGAGAAAAAAAAAGATTTTTCCACTGGAATTATCTAAAATTGTTTTTTATTTGTTCGTCAAATGTGCATTAATTTTCGGCGACTTTCGAGAAAATTTATTTACTTATACATTTATTTTTAAAAAGTAAAAAAAGAAACACCTGACTTAGGGGGCTTGATTTAGTTGATTTTTTGAGTTGCCATTTCGAGGGATTTTTTCAGTCGAATCTCTTTTTCGAAAAAAGTGAATAAACATCGTAAAATACGTGGGCAAAAAAATCACTGTAAATCGACTTTATAATCCGAATGGATGACTGAGAAAATCAATTAAAAATTGATAATCTGTTTTTTATATATTTTTTAAAATATTTTTTTCTATTTTAATATTTTCTTTTATTTTATTATATTTATTTTTTTATTTTATTATAAAAAAAAATGATCATCTTTTCTATAAATTTCTTTTCAAAAAAACAATTTTCACAAATCGATAAATAAATAATTTAATAATTCAATTTTTTCTCTGAGCAATTTATTTACTGCTCGTATAACTCGATGTTTATTTATCTCTTTTCCTACGTCGTTGAAAATTTCGAAATAATTATCGAAACGGTGATGTGGCTTTGAGGGTTCAGTGCTCATGAGGGTTGTCGAAAAAAAATGCCCATTCATAGGTCCACGCTTTTGTATTCACTCGAGCGTGTGTAATCTGGGAATCCCTGTACTTTTATTTGCGTTATACGTATATATATATACATATGTACATATATAGAGCTGTCGTCGAATTCGAGAGTCTCCGAAGCCTCAAAAGACGTTTCACCCCTAGACGCTCGAGAGCTACCCTCTCACGTTATAATTGTTGCTCTAGCTTTGGGGGCTCGCCGCTTTCTCGGCGTTGGGCTTTTCCGACGTGGATTTAAGAGAATGCTTTCCATTAGCGCCTGTGTTTCCGCGATACACCGCTATGGAAAATTGGCTTGTATAAGTACCACCCGATATATAGATATATATATACAGGGTGTAGCGTAAATAGTGGTCCACCATTGAGGATTTAATTTACCAGATAGTTAGCTATAACAAATTAATATTTTAACCATTTTTATCCAAGAATTAAAATAAAACAAAAACAAATTTCGTGAAAAATGATTGTTTTGATGAATTGTGTTTTTTTACGCCACACCCATTTTTCACGATTGCTGTATTACTCATCAGCATAGAACAGAAATGAAAATTTAAAAAAAATGGTCATTGTTGAAAATACAGCCAAATTTGTAACGAAAGATAATAAATTCGTAAAGAAATTAAAAAATAAATGTTTGTAGAAAAATGGTTAAAATAATAATACGTTATATAACCATCTGGTAAATTGAATCCTCAACGGTGGACCACTATTTACGCCACACCCTGTATATATATATATATATACGTACTTCGAACCACTTCAATTTAACGTGAATAATTAATAAAAAAGAAAGACAAAATCAAGCAATCGATGAGAAAAGTATGAAAAATAAAAAATATTTCGTTTCATAAATTACGAGCGTATTGGAAGAATATAGTGAAATTTCTAATATATTTATTTATTTATATTTATTCAATTTTATTTATATATTACGTAACGATGTTATCTTTTTAACTTTTGTATAAATGTAATATTATTTATTTATTTATCTTTGCATTGATACAATTGATGTTATATTAATCGTACAGTTTAATCAACTGTTTTCAATTTTCAACGATTATTTTCATTCAGTCTCAATTGATTATTCATTTTACAAATTAAAACAAAAAAAGATATATATATATATATTTGTTATTTTAACACAAGAATAATAATTACAGTTATTTATTTATTTATTTATCTTTCGTAGATTTGTTATTTATCTATGTTTACTTTTATATAATTGATTGATATATAAAATTGATATATAAATTGATATATATTGATATATATTGATTGATATATATTGATATATATTGATTGATATATAAAAAGTACTCGCTAGTTTAAATGAATTTTTTTTCATCGATCATTTTAATATTGTATTAATCAATTATTCATTTTTTCAACTGTGAAAGATATATATTTATGATTTTTCCGAACAATAATAATAATAAAACAAATTGGACGAATATATCAATAAATAAGATCAAAATGAAAATAAGAAGACCCTGCAAAAGTGTCACGAGTTTTCGTCCGAGAAATAAAGTCGCAAATATTTCGGTTTTTCGCTCGCACGGAGACGTGATTGGCCGTGCCAACGTTTGGGTTCTAGGCTTTTTCGTCCCGCCGGATAATTATATTCTCACCAGGATCCTTCGTTCTTTCGTACAAGGGTAGACGACGAGAGAGGCTTGCCACGAGAGTCACGCTTTGGATGGGTATTATAACGAGATGATCAAAATCATCGTGTGGAAAAAATATGTCGTTATAACGGCAGAATCCCGCCGGAGATGGAGGCCGAAAGAAAAAAAAAACACGAACAAAACATCTTGGATCTCCCGAGGGAGCGAGAAAGTCAGAAAATATATGCTTTCGATTTTTACACGCGTGAATGGGCACGCAAGTATACATTTAAATATATTTTAATATATTAAATAATTATATATCAATATATCGATATCGATATATCGTATTATTATACAGGGTGTCCCACGAAAGATTGTCATCCGTGAAGTGAGGAGTTGGGCGTGAAATTCTGAGTCGATTGATATAAGCATTTACGGTTCCCGGATCAACCCCTGAATTGTTATTAATTTTCAAAGGCAGCCATTCAAGCTCGAAATGGGATAAGCTTCGAAATAATTATTATATTTAGACGTTTAGTGTCGTATCGCAGGTCCATGTATTTTTATACCTTGAAGACAAATCCACAATTTAATTTGCATTCAACTCTCCATTTTTAGGGAAAAATATCGAAAATATATTCTAGAAAGTTTTTTCGCATTTTCCCAGTGTAATTTTGCACTTTGCAGACAGTGTAATTTTTGGACACCCTGTAGATATATTATGTATGTATACGTAATATATTATTAGAAAATATATACAGGACGATATATCAATATATCGATATAATAAAATGTATCAATATATTTATGCAATGAGTGAGTTTCTGAAAAAGATGTTCTGGATATTAATTTCCAACGGCGACGATGAAGATTAAAGAACAACCCTGAACATCTTGGATCGCGAATCTCAGGAGAGAAAAGTTTTCAATTTTTATAAGCGTAAACGGACACGCAAATATAGGCATATTTTTAATTTTTTAACATCGAATATATCATTATATTATTAATGATATAAGAAATATGTGAATAGTATATATTGTTTATTTTATATATTGTAACGATATATATTTATATATATAATGCATTATTAGAAAATATAAAATATATTAATATATCTATATATTATTAATACTACGATAAATATTTCAACACATGAATGTATAATATACATATGCATAATATAATATACCAATATATCATATATAATATATCAATATATCAATATATCATATATCGATATATTGTACACATTGTTTATTTTATATCTTGATATTTGATTGATTGATAATTTATATAATGATATATATTTATATATGTAATATATTATTAGAAAAATATAAAATATACGAATATACCAATATATCAATATATGCGATAATATTAATAATACACTAATATATCACCTAAAAACCCAAATAACTTGAATATATTTTTCCATCGACTTCCTGAAAATGGTTTTTCGAACATTAACGATCAACAAAAACGTCATCAATGAAATTCTTTTCGAAAATGTACATTTCACTTTCGATTAATAATTCTCAACGGTGGGACGTCATAATGATCCTTGGAACGGCCTTTTCGGTAATTCTTAACGGGCACGTGTAACCCTATGGATACACGAGACCCACGCGTGGACACACGAATGCGAAAAAAAAAAACCACCCTTCTTCTTTCGTTCGAACGATCGCGAAAATAATTGTCTTTGAATCCGGTCCACGTAGGAAGGGACGAAGGGACCTTAACAAACAGGACAGTCGTTACGATATAATGATGCACAAAGGATGACGCAGGAAAAAAAAGGGATGGGAAAATGCCGAGTCGTCGAGAGGGGGATGAAGAGAGAAGAAGGGGTGAAAACGATGATGATGTGCGTGCGAACACCATAGGGGGGTTGTTGGTAATTTCGATGCAACGAAGTAGGGAATGCTCGACAGGATGTCTCATTCTTCCTAACTCCAACCCCCCCCTCCCCCCTCCCCCTCCCCCTATTCTATTTATTTTTTCGTACATATATGATTATTTAACGATGGTGTGTGTACCACAAAAACCTCCATCTAATTGCAATCTCCGCATGCGTATATAATCCTCTCAGCATGAATTCTCCCCCAAAGAAAAAAGAAAAAAAAAAGAAAAAAAAATGAAAAAAAAATAGTTCGCTTCGCTATAGGGGCGAGAGTACACGTTTGACAGTCGTTCTCTCTCACCTTTAATATCTTCTGTTCGCCTTCTCTCTTTATTCGTTAGAAATACCCTCTAAATCGAAATTATAAGCAGCAACCCCTATTTAATCCAGCTCGGGAAAATTGCTACCCCCCTCCCCCTCTCGATCTCTTCTCTCGGCCAAACCCTTCCTCTTGGCGAGCAGTCATGGGTTCCTAAGCCATAGAGAATCGTCGCTCTTTTCAAAACCGTTTCTACGCTCTTAGGTATTTTGAAAAAATTTTTTTCTTTATTTTTGTTTCGTTGCGGATAATCGTTTTTTTTTTTAACAATATTAACAAAAAGGTTTGGGGTATGGTACGTCAAGATGTTAGTTGTTTTTTTTTCGTGTCGCTGAGAATAATGGGGTACGCTTGGTTTTGTCAGTTTTTTTGACTATGGTTTCACCGGATGAGCGGATGTCGATTTCTTTTATTTTTTTTTTCGTTCGATTTTTCGAAATTAATTTTTTTATTGTTTTTATATATTTTTTTCGAATGTTTCGTTTTTTTTTCAGATGAGTGGGAATAATGAGAGAATAATTATTGCGGAATTTGTTTCGCATGAAGCGCAATTATTTTGGAATTTATATGAAGTCGAAATCAATATTCGTCGATACTTTGATTAATCATTAATTTTTATTGAATATTAATAGCAACGTTTAATGGTTTCACCGGACGAGCGGATGTAGAGTCGATTTTTCAAAAAAATTTCATTTATTCTGATTTTTTAAAATTTGGTTGATTAAAAATAATATAAAAAAATAATTCCAGTACAATTTATTTCGAATCAGACGCACTTGTTTTAATTAAAATAAAAATAAACATTTATCGATGCTGCTATGAATAATTAACATTAATTTAATATTGATAGAAATATTAATCCACTAATTAATTGATTATAAATATAACCAAGAATATTATCGTGGAATATAAATATTGATTAAAATTTCATTAAAATAAGTAACCGTCTTGTGAAGCAAATTTCATTTATTATTCCGATTTTTTTCAATTTGGATGAGTAAAAATAATATAAAAAAATAATTCCAGTATAATTTATTTCGAATCAGACGCACTTGTTTTAATTAAAATAAAAATAAACATTTATCGATGCTGCTATTGATAATTAACATTAATTTAATATTGATAGCAATATTAATCGACTAATTAATTGATTATAAATATCACCAAGAATATTATCGTGGAATATAAATATTGATTAAAATTTCATTAAAATAAGTAACCGTCTCGTGAAGCAAAGTGGAAAATGCTCTACCCGATCAGCCAATGTAAATCGTTCCTCGTCCGTCCTTGAAAAGTTTAAAACCCGTCCGAGTTACGAGATCAACGAGTGTTCGTATCTTCGGGCATTCGATATGACGGGCAAAACTTTTGGGACGAGTGATAAAATTGTCACGCTCAATCTTCCTGCCGGGAAACTTATTTTTACGAGCCACGATTTACCGTCTACGTATCCATAGGCTGAGAGGAGGTATATATATTGTGACAGGTAATCAGTACACAGACATCGAGTGGCTATGCTCACTGGGGTATACACTCGTAATTCCAGATCAAGAAATACCAGGTATTTCGCATCAAACGTTCACTCAATTTTTCATAGCCTCGAAAGTTATTCGTATCACACGATGCTATCAACAATAGCCAATTCATTAATTATTGATAACAGAGACGGTTCGTTATGGATCATCAAATATTTCATCGGAAAACATTGACCTCCTATAAACCAAATTTAATGTCAATTAATCAATTGAATATTTTTTATTCAATTGTTATTAATAATTGAATATTTTTTGAAAAATAATATGTAATTGTTGAGGAAATATATAGCTTTAGAAATAATTAGCATAGCTAATTAATAATTAGCTAATTATTTTTAATAACTCATTTAATAGCTTGTTAAACGATTAATTAGCCAATCAATAATTAAATAATTAGATCAGCTTAGCTAAATATGTAGCTTTACAAATAATTATTTGCACTTTATATTTAACGGTTTACATAAAAATCTTTGGTTTTTTGAGCTACAAATAAGGCTCGTTAGAATTTTGAAAAAAGAATGGAACGGAGATCACATGACGCTATCAACAATAGCCAATTCACTAATTATTGATAACAGAGACGGTTCGTTATGGTTCATCAAACATTGCATCGGAAAACATTGACCTCCTATAAACCAAATTTAATGTCAATTAATCAATTGAATAATTATATAATAATTATTTTTAATTGAATATTTAAAAATAATTAGCTAATTATTTTTAATAACTAATTTAATAGCTTATTAATTTATTCATTAGCTTAATTACTAATAATTATTTGCATTTTATATTTATCGGTTTACATAAAAATCTTTGGTTTTTTAAGCTATAAATAAAGCTCGTTAGAATTTTGAAAACAAATGCACGAAATGAGATATCGTTATTTGCATTGTGTATTTTCTCAAATCTACTGAGCATCAAAAAAATTCTCAACGCAAACGATGATTTTGCGTTGAGAATTTTCTCAGGTTTCCTAAGTTTCAAAAATAGCTCATGAGAATTGTTAACATTTTTTGGAGACACAAGAAAATCGTCATTGGCATTGTGAATTCTCTCAGGTTTTCAGGGATTCCAAAAAAACTCGTGAGTATTTCGAAACAATTTAAAAAAAAAAAATATACATAATCGGCATTGTAAATTTTCTTAAACTTTCTAAGTTACAAAAAAAGCTCGCAAGAATTTCGAAAAAAATTCGGGGAAGCAAAGAAATCATTATTTGCATTGTGAATTTTTTTTGAATTTCCTTAGCTCCAAAAATAGCTCGTGAGAATTTCGAAAAAAATTCGGGACAGCAAGTTAACCATAATATCCACTGCGATCTTTTTATATTTCCTAAGCTCCAAAAACAGCTCATGGGAAATTCAAAAAAAAATCCAAAAATCAAAATTAAATAATTATTGTCATAGTGAATTGTTTTAGTTTCTAATTTCTAAAAAAAGCTCGTGTGAATTTACTTAATGAATTAATCGATTTATCACGATACCATGAATCGAGGAAATATTTCCATGGTGTTTGACTGAAGCATGGGAACCAATTCCTGCCGTTGAATCTTCAATACAGTAGCTACTCACCTGAAACCAAAAAAATAAAAAACAATTAGCACAAAGCAACAGCAAAAAAAAATTGATAACCTGGGCGAGCTGTAAACATCGAAATGTTTTTGTTCGATAAAAAAAATGACTAGAAGCTAAAACCACGTAAATATCGCTTACCACGACCAAAGTCTATCCCGCCTTTATTGACGAATGCCCCGTAAATATTCATCAATTCCAAGAAATTGCAAGAAAATTTTTCCACCAATCGATTGGTGTGCACAGACTGAACTATGCTGGTACGTGAGTCAGTGGTGTGACCCGGTTGATTTTCTTGGAATCTCGTATTACGAAACTATAGAAACAGGAACAATCGGTAGACTTTTTCTTTGATAAAGATACATTTCCGGACTGTCGTATAAACTTGTTGTGAACAAGGTCGCATCGCGAATATAGGAATTGTGCAACTTCGTAGAATGCGAAAACTATGTACAGGTAGACTCAAAACTGATTGAAAATCAGTTAAAATTTAATTTTAATTTAATTTAATTTAATTTAATTTAATTTAATTTAATTTAATTTAATTTAATTTAATTTAATTTAATTTAATTTAATTTAATTTAATTTAATTTTATTTTATTTTATTTTATGTAATTTAATTTAATTTGATTTAATTTAATTTAATTTTATTTTATTTGATTTAATTTAATTTTATTTAAGATTGAATTTAAAATGAAAAAAATTTTTGTTAATTCATTTAATTAAATTAAAAATTAAAATTAAAATTAAAAATTTTTTTTATTAACTCGAAAAATACTTCGAACCTTCTAAAATGTTGATTAAAAAGTTTATAACCTAAAAAATAATTTTTTTGAAAATCGTAGCTTTCAAGAGGGTCGGATAGCTTAGAGCTTAGTTCATCAAACTGTAAACACGTTTTTCTCGAAACGGAATTTTTCAAAACGACAAGCATCATATCGCCGACAATTTTTCTCGTTTTAATCCGAATTTTTAACGATTTATCATTAAAACACGGTTTGAAAGGAAAAACGTACGGAATTAACTATGAGTTAATTATTTATTAAAAAGTTATTTTAAAAAATTGTTATTCATTAAATTAACTTATTAAAAGTTATTTTATTTCTCAAAAACTTAATGCTTCTTTTTCATCGAAAATTGAACGCTTTAATTCATATACTAGCTGATGACAAAAAAATCAATATTTTTTTATTTCCCTACGTATTTCTCTAGCAATAAAAATGTAGATCGAGAAAATAATTTTTACTTTCGAATTGAAATTTAATATGCTTTGTGAGAATGGAAAAACGGTGTTGCAATTTGTAATATTTGTCGATGACAATTTTTTATTAAATATTTAAATATATGCTTAATAACTTCCTCCAACATTATTATTTTATCAAAAAAAATTTTCAAAAAAACTCAATATATGCTTAATGACTTCGTCCAACATTATTATTTTATTAAAAAAATTTTTCAAAAAAACTCAATATATGCTTAATGACTTCCTCCAACATTATCATTTTATTACTTTTTTTTCATTAAAAAAAATTTTCAAAAAAACGCTTTTTTTGTGTGCTGTTAAAATAGGCCCTTAAAACCTCACTGCATATTTTAAACCAGGCAATTTCCTAGCAGTTTATTTATTGCCCTTAATTTATTGCATTGGCAATTAATTTTGAACGTAAGTGAGATTGCTGCTCGCGTTTAGGAATTTCCATTGTCGAATCGGACGATTAAGGATCGACCTGTACATCCGCCAGGTTCGTGAATACAATAATGGCTTTGTACGATAAATTCAAGCGGTTCCGAGAAACAAAGTTTTCGTATGACCGGGCTGGTCATACAGTGCGATTTCCCGGAATCGTCTAATCGTTTAACGTTAATGCAGCCCCGCGCAAGACACAGTAATGCCCTTTCGATGATCGAGTAGTCGGAACCAAGTTCCGTTCAGCCGTCGTACCTACATATATATATGATTCAAGGGCGTGGAAATAGGCAAGGAGTGTTGCTCATAGTCGACGGCCGAACAACCAATTTGCTTCTGCTTGAACAACTTTTACGTTTCGACGAAAAAAAAAAAGCTTTTCGCGTGACCGTAAAAATTGCTTTTTTGTTTGGGTTTGTTTGGGTTTTTATCCCAATGTTTTATGTTTGGGTTTTGTTTGGGTTTTTGTTTGGGTTTTTATCCCAATGTTTTATGTTTGGGTTTTGTTTGGGTTTCTTTGGGTTTTTATCCCAATGTTTGCTGTTTGGGTTTCGTTTGGGTTTGTTCGGGTTTTTATCCCAATGTTTTATGTTTGGGTTTTGTTTGGGTTTGTTTGGGTTTTTATCCCAATGTTTTATGTTTGGGTTTCGTTTGGGTTTGTTCGGGTTTTTATCCCAATGTTTTATTTTTGGGTTTTTATCCCAATGTTTCATTTTTGGGTTTTGTTTGGGTTTGTATGGGTTTTTATCCCAATGTTTTATGTTTGGGTTTGTTTGGGTTTGTTCGGGTTTTTCTCCCAATGTTTTATGTTTGGGTTTGTTTGGGTTTTTATCCTAATGTTTTATGTTTGGGTTTGTTTGGGTTTTTATCCTAATGTTTTATGTTTGGGTTTGTTTG
>JAPYZJ010004188.1:0-14223 GCA_030522765.1 Ophioninae sp. B BG-2022a | reverse complement strand
TGAAAATTAAAAAGCCAATTTTCGACCCCCAGTTGATGGGACATTTTTTGTTGCAAATGACCTCTACTATAACCCCTTTGAAGGAATAGGTCGAATTTCTGATCACCCTGTATATATATACGAATCGAAGTGTCTCGAGTGTTTTATTCGTGCTGAGATTAACATCGAACATCCGGTCGAGAACTTTTCACCAATGATGTTATAAAAAATTCAAATTTTCAATTATTCGAAAAATGAAACAAAAAGAATGGACGACTGAAACAACATCATCGATCTCATCGACGCCTAGATACGAAGGCGATGAAGCTACCTGAAACGAGGGCTTTTTCCATATTAAACTTGACTAATTAATTGTTATTAATTAGCTACATTACATACTATACAGTAATTAGTACATTAGCTACTCTGTACGCTGCCTTTCATCCGTATCTCTTTCGTTCGGTTGGCATGAAGGAGTTTCGCAAATAGAGATTTGTATGAAGAGCCGTTTATATCGCTATTATGTTTACTCGTATCTGTACTCGTTGACCCCTTTCCCTCGATCGCACACGTAGATTTCGTACTTCGCCAACATTTGGCAGTTTCGGTATACTTATTCGTAGGTAGGTATACTTATTCATACACCTTAACAATCGTAAATACGTTATAATTAAAATCGTACAAAATTCTTTGAGGGACAAAAAAATAAAAAATGTCGAAAATATAAAAAAATTACTGATTTCATTTTTCGCATCAAACCTTTGTTAAAAATGGAGGAAGGGGTAGAAAACCCGAACTTCGATTGACCAGATAGCTCAAAAGTCCAAATTTGAAAATTTCGAAACTACAAATTTTACAAAGCTCATACCAGCAAAAAATTACACAGTGGACTGTAAATGATGTAAAACAGCTGACACAGCTTGCAAGCTTACACATTTCACTTTGTAATCTTTTGCTGGCATGAGCTTTACAAAATTTGTAGATTCGGAATATTAAAATTCGGAATTTTGAGCCTTCTGATCAATCGAAGTTTGGGATTCCGTCGCCACCTCAAAAATGGGATATACAAATTATCCTCACGCCAGCAATAAATCATTAATAAAACTAGAAATTTGATTATTTAATAACGTTTATTGACGGTAAAAAAAAACCTGTATTATGTTTGATTCCAAAAACGGACAGAATTTTCCGCACAGCCTGAAATTTACTTTCGAAAAATGTGAAAAACCAAAAATTCGATTTATCCCAAGTAAATCGAAACAAACCCAAACACGGACAGAATTTGTCACTCGATCTGACATTTACTTTCAAAAAATGTGAAAAAGCAAAACTCCGATTTATCCCAAACAAACCCAAAAAATGGACAGAATTTTCCGCTGGACCTGACGTTTACTGTCAAAAAATGTGAAAAACCAAAAGATCGATTTATCCCAAATAAACCCAAACAAACCCAAAAACGGACAGAATTTTCCACTCGACCTGACATTTACTTTCGAAAAATGTGAAAAACCGAAAATTCGATTTGTTCCAAATAAACCCAAACAAACCAAAAAACGGACAGAATTGTCCGCTTGACCTCACATTTACTTTAAAAAAAATATGAAAAACCAAAAATTCGATTTATCCCAAACAAACCCAAAAAACGGACAGAATTCTCCCCTAGACCTAACATTTACATTCAAAAAAAGTAAAAAACCAAAAATTCGATTTATCCCAAACAAATCCAAACAAACACAAAAAAACAGACAGAATTCTCCACTAGACCTAACATTTACATTCAAAAAATGTGAAAAACCAAAAACTCGATTTATCCAAAATATCCAAGTAAAATATTCCTCGAACGCAACTGGTTTCATGAATAACCCTTTTTACGGAATAGTTCGAATGACCATTCACCTACCAAGTATCTTTAGGTTTTTCGTGATTCCGCGAGCGGATTTTCCCAATGTGTTTTTCTGCTCGCAAAGGTCAGGGTCTGTAAGCGCGTCCACGGAAATTGCTCCGGAGGCAGGGATGTCAGACGGCCACTCAGAAATCCTTGTGCCGAGCTGTTAAAAAGTTGGTATGGAAAGCGAAAAACTGGTACCCCTGGTATATTCATATATATATATATATATAGACAGGGGTGGATTCTTTGTGGTTCAAAATCATACCAAAACCGAGGACGAGATCGCGAAGTATTTTTAAAGGTAAGCAAGGAATACTTTGCAAAGATGGCGCAGTAGTCGACCAGCCATAGATAAGCAGTTTTACCAACCGCGCAGTAAAAAAAGACGAACTTTTTTGTCTGTGCGGTTGGTAAAACTGCGTATTTGATTTCACGTTCAGAAAAAAATAATAGTGTTTGATCATTTATATTTAGTAATACTTGATTCATCCATCAAATGTCAGTTATTCTGTATTGTCGGTGAATTTTTGTCGGTCAACGACCAATCTTGGTATTTTTACGTATCAGGACCGAGTAGTCCTGGTACATGGTACGTGACATTGAAAACTGGTATGTATACCAAGAAAATGGTACGTTTGACATTCCTGTCCGGAGGATGAGTGTCGTTAGGGTGGGGTGAAATCCCTCGACGAGGAAGATTCGTTTCTTTCAACGTCCGTCGTCGTCGTCGCCGTCGTTACTTCGACCTATCTTTGCGCGCCCGTTACAGATCATCCATGGACGAAACGCAGAGGAGCGCTCGTCCCTTGGGTTATCCTTAAAACGCTCAGCGATGGTATCCGATTACCGCGAAATTCGAATCGCACCCCGAGCTTTCTATCGTTAATCTCGGCATATCAGGCAAGCGTAGATTTGCGGTTTGGGTTTGCGCGTGGGTTTCTGGACGGATATGTGTGTGCGGTGGAGGGGGTGGGAGGGAGGGGGGGGGGGGGGAAACGGATGAAAGAGATCGCGGATAGGGGGCAACTACACCACTCGTCATCCCCCACCCTGTCGACCACACACTGTTTCATGCATACATAATTTGAAACGCGTATGAAGCGTGTGCGTTTGTTACGTAGCTTATGTAGGTAACGTTATATGTTTATAGCACGGTTTGCAGGGTTTCCTGGCGCCGAAGACGGTAACAAGAAAATTCAAGCGTTACGTACTTGGATCGTTCTTCTTTTTAACCTACAATAAAACGACGTTTTTTTGTTTTTTTTTTTTTGTTTAGAATTGCACGTAATTGTGACTTCTGTGGGATTAAAAAAAGAAGTTTTGCTTCTGTGTTTTCATTAGGACTAAATAAATTTTAATAAATTAGTCCTTAATTAGTCAATTAACTGATTTAATTAATTAATTGGTTAACTAAATTGGTTAAATTAAATTTAACTAACTATTTACTTACTAACTAAATTTAACTATTTATTTACTAACCAAAATTTAACTTACTAAATTAGTTAAACTTGTTAATTTAGTTAATTCACTATTTTAATTAGTTAATTAACTAATTACAATTAAATTAAATTTCAGTTCCGGCTAATAAAAATTCTTTTTTAACGTCAGTTTTTTTTTAATTGTGTGACAGAATGGTCTTTTTCTGTGGAGACCAATTTTCGGTTTACCACTCTGTCACGGCATTCTACGGAAAACAAACGCATAAAATATGCTGGTTACAGAAAATGAAAAATTACATAATATTAATCGATAAGAAAATATGGACGTTTATTCGAAACGAATTAAAAAATCGTAAATATCAATACTCCAACGAGATGCCATAATAAGACGAAGGACAGACTATTGTAGGTTAAAAAGAAGAACGACCCACGTACGTTAAGGGACGTACGAGGATTGTTAAAAAAACCCGGGGAAGTGTGAGTCGCACTCGCCCACCGAGGGTTCCGTACAAATTTGTTGGTACATTTTATAAATAGTTGGAGAATCCAGTCTCGCAGTTTTTTTCCGAGTTTTTTAAAGATTTAATTACCAATGTATAGTTTCGCAGTTTTTTCCCGAGTTTTTCAAAGATTTAATTACAAATGTATAGTTTTTAGATTTTTTCCCGAGTTTTTTAAAGATTTAATTACAAATGTATAGTTTCACTTTTTTTCCCGAGTTTTTTAAAGTTTTAATTACAAATGTATAGTTTCGCAGTTTTCTCCCGAGTTTTTTAAAGATTTAATTACAAATGTATAGTTTCATTTTTTTTCCGAGTTTTTTAAAGATTTAATTACAAATGTATAGTTTTGAGATTTTTTCCTATACTTTTACGATAAAACGTTATTACTTGCCAAATTTCATAGTTCTAGGTCAACAGAAAATACCCCTTGAGTAAATATCCTAGAAAAAAATTATTTTGTACGTGACGGGAACATTTTTACTCTTTCGATGACGTCCCCCGAAGATCGTTGCGAAACTTTCCGTTAGACCATACGAGTCGCGCACTTAGGCTTCATTATTGGAGGAATTGACGATAATTATATTGTGATTGTCTACGTACGCGTAGACACTTTAGCAGCACGTTGATTTATCTCACTAGTCGATCTCTTATGCAATCGTCCCCGAGCAAAACTTACGCGAACATTCGTAAACGAATTTTTCTCGCTCTTTGCTCCGCTGTGGCAAAAAAAGAACTCGTGATAATAGCAATGATAAAAAATTGAGGAAACATTGGTACGGGAATTTCCATTTTTGACGGTGTAAACGCAAAGACTTACGAAGATACTGGAGAGAATAAAATCGGGCAGCATGTATCGACGTATGCATACAGGGTGGCCATTACGAAGTAGACATACGATTTTTTACGAGCCGAACCAGAAGATCTTTCGGCAAAAATAAATATAAACAAATATATATAAAAGTATATAAAACGGTTTTTTGAATCCCTTTTAAGAAAAATATTTCCTGTTTTTATCAACGGTAGTATTTGCTAGACAAATATTTATTATACTGAAAAAAATTACAATTTATTCAGCATTCATTTTCCCAAATAAACATTATTAAATATCGACTATGCCACTCTGATGAAAAGCCTTTTTTTTTTAAGATCAAATTCCAGAGAAACTTTAAGTTTTT
The DNA here is from genome assembly GCA_030522765.1 of Ophioninae sp. B BG-2022a. Taxonomy (NCBI): domain Eukaryota; kingdom Metazoa; phylum Arthropoda; class Insecta; order Hymenoptera; family Ichneumonidae; species Ophioninae sp. B BG-2022a. The sequence goes on along the minus strand of JAPYZJ010004188.1, from coordinate 9,239 downwards.
TTTCAGGAATTTAATTTTATTTCTAGGAATTTTTGTTTTTTTTTAATTATTAAAATTTGTTTCAAGGAACGTTTATGATTTTTCAAGAAATTAAATATCATAAAAATCCTTCGTTCGAAAAATAAATGAATAAAAAGAATTTTATTTCATTTAATTCGGTTTTTCGTTAACATTTTGCCCAACTTTTCTATTGACAAAACATTAATGTTTTTTAATTAACATAATATAGAGAAAAGATAATTTTGAACAGTTTGCTCTTAATTGGAGGTTACTCGTTTAATTATTTTCCAAATTTTGATACCTTCGGGCTCAAATTTTTCTAGAATAGTACATTTATGATTCAAGTACTATGATTCAAGGTTAGATTTATTCTCGGCAGAAAAATCTCTGCGCGAAACTGTTGGCAAATATGTGGCAGTGATATTAATTCTCACCCTGTATATAGGCAGGTATATGTGTGGGTGGGTACCTAAGTGCCTGCTTCGAGTGGTCGAGTCAAAATAATTACATTGGAGGCATTATCGTGAGACGAACGGCGAGAGAAAAAGAGAGGAGAGAGAGAGAGAGAGAGAGAGAAGGACGAAGAGGTAGAACTATGGGGAGAGAAAAAGGAGGAGTCCTGTATCGAGTTCGCAAAGGGTAAAATAAATCAAGCTCGAAAGTACCTATCAACAGCAAGTATTTCGTCAGTGGTGGTTACGGTTCGTCTAAAGAGGTTCTCGGCTTTGCTTTGCACGTAGTGATACCCGAAACTAGCCTTAATCCGTCGAGGCGGTTGAGGCTTTTAATTAGGAAATTCTTGTCTGATCGTACGTAGGTATAGGTGATACGACGAAATTGCGTCGGTTACCATCAACGAATAAAATTTACCTGGACTGGGCCGAGACAAATGGTTCCTTTTTTTTTCAGGGACTTAAAGTTCGCATCGTTGCGACGCAACGAAATTTCTTTTCTCATTTTTTTATTTCCTTAAATTTATTATTTAGCCAAATTTTTTTTTTATATTTAAATTCTAGATTATTACAATAAAGATGTGTATATTTATTGAGGTATTTTAATTACGATTACTGAAAAAGAAATAGAGAAATTAAAAAAATAATGATTTTCCCCTTTTTTTTTCTTTTCTTTATTTTTTTCAAACGAAACCAAATTTCCATTTAATCTCGGAGTATCAGTAATTTTTCGTTTCAAATTTAGGGTTTTACTGGATGGATATTGATAAAAACGTCAATGACCGTGGCGAGTTTTAATAAATGTTATTCTTGATGGAACAATATTGTACGTTAATTATTTCAGGATTTTGTCGTTAAATGATATAGGATTTATTAACATCGGGATTAACCGAGGTTGGTTATGAGCAAATACAGACCGCGTTGTCGCAGTTACCATTAGCTTAATTAATCAGCGATCATCGGAAAACTTAACATTTCTGAGTGTAGATTTATCATCTAATTAAGTATGGAGGAAGGGGGGGGGGGACAACAGGAAATAGATTTTCAAACCCTCGATTCCCCCATTTTGGATTGACTTTTTGTCCGACAGACAATCCAGTAATTCCTTAAGGATTGAGGAGTACTCCAGCGACCAGAAAATAGTGGTTACTTGAAAAAATGAGTATTAAAAAAAATCGATTTTTTTCCAAAAAAAGAAAAGAAGAAAAAAACAGAAACACAAAAATGGGAAAAGAGAGGGAATAAAAGAGGAAGCTATCGACGATTCAGTGAACAAAGAAAAGTGAAACATTTTTTCGTTTCAACGGGTGGAAAAAAAAACTGAAATTTTCTATAAATATTAAAAAAATAATAATAATATTGTAAACGAATAACCCTATATTTTTATGAGGTTGAAGTTCGCAACGTTGCGAGGCAACGAAAATCATTATTTTTCAATTTCTCTATTTCTTTTTCAATATAATCATAATTAAAATACCTGAATAATTATACAAATCTGTATTATGATAACATAGAATTAAAATAGAAAAAAAAATCTATCGCCAAATAATAGATTTAAGGAAATAAAAAAATGAGAAAATAAATTGCGTCGCAAAGATGCGAACTTCGAGTCCATACATTTTTTCGTACACCGGATTTTCGGTTGATATTGGCCATGAGGAGAACGAAGTTAAAGTTCACTTGATTTTCGATCGTACAGTCGATCGTCTCTGGGGTATTTTGGAATCTTCGTAACTAGAGGCGAAGCGGAAAGGGGGGAGGTTTTGTATGGGAAGAGCGTGGACGCGGAGAGACGAGAATCTCGATATGGTCGGCCACTCCGTGCACAACCCTTTGCCGGGAACCCCTCGTATCTCGGGTGCCCGGCCTTGCTCCCTTTCACCCATCCGTTACTTTTCATCCCCTTCCACCCTGGCGCCTCAAACTCCCGCCCGAATGCCACCACCACCAGATCTCTACCAGCAGCGCCGCCACTACCACCTCTATCAGCTCCCTATCTCTTGGCTGGCGCGCTTCAGCGTTCACCCCCTCTTCAGGAACGGAGGGCCGTAAGGGTAGTAAGGGGCTGGAACCGCGACCAGTGCATTTCACGGCGCGGTATCGTCGACTCGCTCGGTTCCGCTTCGTCGTGTTTTTCTTCGCGTGTAACTCGCCCCTTTTACGCTCTCACTCTCCCTCTATTTTTCACCCTCGGAGTGCACCCTTAAACGACCCTTAAGGATTTTTCGTGTTTACGATCGTAACCCACTTTTTTTTTAACCCTCGATTTTCATTAAATGCCTAATGAATTAATTCATTTTTTAAAACCCCAGTGTTCTAGTTTTTTTTTCTCAATTTTTTGGGGACTCAAAATTATCCGTGAATGACACAGTGCAATTTTTTGTGTTTTGACATTTTTTTTTATAATATTTTTACTTATTTTTGGTTTGCTAGGTTTTTAAGAGTTGGAAAGTCATTGTTAAAGTAATTGCCTTGTTTTGAACGAGGAACGACCGCGAACTCAATCTCCGGTAACTTTCGTCGACGACACTTCGGAGTTTAAGGTGGATGTGGGGCGCGGGAGGGCCGCGGAAACTGCAATAATGGCACGTAACGATTGTCAAATTTACGGGAGTTCCAAAGGCCAGAGGGAACACTACCTGTAATTGGGAGGTGGCAGGCTCACCCGGGCAAATGATTACCAGGTAACGGGCCAGACGGAGATGGAAGCTTCACGTATTCCTTGCTCTCTCCAAGCCTCTATCTATCTCTGTCTCTCTTTCGAGAGATATCATAGATACCAACTTTTTAAAGCTTCCCCTCGTAAATGCAACTTTACCGTTAAAGTTACAACTCCGTGTTTCGTAATCTCTCTCGATGTTTTAATCCCCGGCTGCGCCCATTCGAAAAATCAACCGTTTAATCTGGATGATCGTGTTACACCGATATGGCAAAGATCGCAAATTAAAATTCACCGAGCGACCCGCGCTAACGAGTCTCGAACGTTCTCTCCTTTCTCCATCGTCGGGTATTAGAAATATCAGCTCGGTCAATGAAAATCATCGAATCGTTAATTCGAGAACGAAATTTATTATTTTTTTATTTATTTCAATTGTTTTCCCGACGTAAGGAAAATATGGCTGCGATTATTTTTGTATTCGAGGAATAAGGAAAAAAGGAATGTTTAAAGGGATTCAGAAATGAAGTTCGATTTTTTTTTTAGTACTTTTTCTTGATTTAATGAAAGTATGGCTGAGAGTAAAAAAAAAACGAATTGAAACTTTCATTCGACGAAAAAAACAAAATTGGAATTTCCATTTGGAGAAAAAACACAAATTGATAATCCTTTTCGGAGAATAAACAAATTGAAACTTCAGTTGCAGAAGAAAAAATTCAAACTTTAGTAGAGAAAAAAAATTGAAATTTCCATTTGGAGAAAAAACACAAATTGAAATTTCTCTTCGGAGAATAAACAAATTGAAACTTTAGTAGAACAAAAAAAAATTGGAATTTCCATTCGGAGAAAAAACACAAATTGAAATATCTTTTCGGAGAATAAACAAATTGAAACTTCAGTCGCAGAAAAAAAAAACAAATTGAAACTTCAGTAGTAAAAAAAAATGGAATTCTCATTCGTAGAAAAAAACAAATAAAAACTCCCATTCGTAGAAAAAAACGAATTAAAACTTCCGGTCGGAGAAAAAGAAACAAACTGGAATTTCCATTCAGACAAAAAACAAATTGAAACTTCCATTCGAAAAAACAACAAATAAAAATTTTCATTCCGACCAAAAAATAACAAATTGATATCTCCATTCGAAAGAACAAAAAACGAATAAAAATTTTCATTCCGAGAAAAAAAAACAAATTGGTATATCCACTCTGACAAAAAAGAAATTGAAACTTCCATTCGCAGAAAAAAAGAAAGAATTGAAACGTAATAAGAAGAGGAAAGAGGATAGCCGTAAAAATAGCCGTATCGTTAGTCACTCTCTAAATTGGCGTGTATGTACACGATCAACGACTGGAACGCCGACCTTAATCATCGGTGTGGCAGAGGATTTGCGGTATACCGTTGACCCTCCTGTACCATATGTGGATGTGTGAGAGTGTTTGTCCATCCGTGTGTCCGTACGTACGTCCGCAACGATGTGGGTGGATCGTCCTGAGTCCCTTGGGGAGAAAGTTCATTGATTCGCTCGACCTGTCACCGATGATTGGCCAGGCAATACGATATATCAAAGTCGATAGACGTACAGTGTTTTACCTACTATAAATATTAGCGTGGTATGGGTTACGGTGAACACCTATTCGTAGAAAATTATTATTCCCCTTGCGCTTCTGGTACACCCCATAAATATTTCGTACACGACTATAAAGGCATGGGACCATCGAAATTTCCATCAGAATTTTCCCTTCGATTAATTCCCCACGGGTCTCGATGATAAATTATTCCGAAATAGCTACACGTTGAAAATAACATTCTCGGGCCTCTATATAGCGTCGTAAACACATAATCGACAAAAAATCCTTTTCTCGAAAAATTCTTTCACGCGTTCATTCGACCGGGTAAATGTCCGTGATTTTTTTTACCTCGTTGATCGAAACTATTAAAAAAAACAAATTTTTGCTTCGTTATTATTTATTTGTTTTATATCGTTATTTGTTTTATTTTTGTTTACAAACATTTTTTGGAAACGAAAGTAATTTTTTTTTGTTTTGTTTACGTTTCGTTTTTCAAACGTATAGATGACGAAAAAAAAAAATCGGTTTGAGCACGTCGATGCACGTTGTTCCTGGACTACGGAAATATTTGTTTTCTTCGTTTCTCCTACGTTTTCGGTGTTCGAAATAGCCGGGTTCAGAATGAAACACTGAACAAACGGAACGATGGATCAGTCACGCCCTAACTCCATTTACTGTCGATCGGACTGGACAATTGAAGAACATCGTTAAGGGGTTTGGTGACACTCGAAAATCAGGGTTATCGAAAAATAGGTATATATCGAAAGAACAAGCGAGAACATTGAGGAAAATTGTTTAGACATTTATTTGTGTATGTGTGTGTACAATTACCAAACAATTACGAAATTATGTCCAAACGATTTTTCAATCATTTTGCTTGCACAGTAGAGATTCGATTATCCGAATCCCTTTGGATCGAGCTTAAGGTACCTGACCCATGTAAGGCCCACCTTATTTGTTTTTAAGGACAAAAAAAACTATGAATGTTGAAATAAAACAAAAATGTTTATTTAATCATTTATTCAATAATCAACGTATTAATAATAATTTTGGTTCAGAAAACAGGGTTCACTATTAACTATAAGCTTTTTTTAAAAAAGCGTCCTAATAAGGCCATACTCATTGTAACTCGTACAAAAAAAATAATAAAAAATTATAATCTTCAATTTTAAACTTATATTTTGATAACAACATGTATAATGCTGATAAATCACTACATATAATTAGAATAAAGATTCACTAAGTAATATTGAAAACATTTTTTTTTTCGAAAGTTTTTGTACGTCGAAATTTAAAAAATACTTACGTGCGATCGCACGCGCTGCCTTTTATCGACTGTAAATTTGTTTGGGTTCGCCACAGCGCGGCGGTTGCTATGGCAATTGCGGCCATTCAAAATTAGACCCTTAATGATCAGAGCTCAATCCGTTTGACTTTGTAGTTTTGGATATTTAAAACGTGGGTTTTATTAGGCACTGAAAAAATGAAAAACGGATTTTTCTATGCTTATGTATTTCTCATGTATATTTGAAGGACAACATTTGAAGGACAACAGAAAATATTTGAAATCGAAACATTCAACGTTTGCTTTAAGATTTTTTCAATTAACCCTTTACTGCATGATTTTTAATTTAAAAATTCACTGTTCACTGACTTTGATGAAGGATGTAGTTCACCCAACTTGCTCATAGATGGCGGTTTTATACATAAAATGAAACTCGTTTGCGACGAATTTGACACAATATGCATAAAATATAAAAATCAGTTTGAGACTTAATAATATTTAAGATAATATGGCTTGGTTCATTTATGAACCACGATGCGGTAAAGGGTTAAAAAATCTTCAATTTTTTCGGCGTTTGTTCGCTACGCGTTTTTTTAGCATTTAAATCGCGGAGTCGCTCAAGCGGAAGAAGCTGTGTAGGGCTTATTAAAATTGTTAAATTTATTATTAAAATAATAAATAAAGATAATTTATCAAATTGAATATTAAAATTATTTATAGAAATTGGATTAAAAGTGTTAAATTTATTATTAAAATAATAAATAATGATAATTTATTAAATTGAATATTAAAATTATTTATAGAAATTATTACGTGCTATGAAGCTAGTACGCACTTAATAAACGTATGCAAATTTCCTAAGATGCTCCTAAGTTCGAGCGCGTGCAAACTCGAGCACGCGTGTTATTAGCGACGATGTAAGCTCCGGTCGGTAAAAATGTATATAGTTATAAAATTTTACGTCACGGTTCGGATAATGGAACGTTCGGACGAAACGAGTCACCATTCGGATAACAAAAAGTTCTAATAGTCGAATTCTCGAATAATTGAAGTTTTACTGTATTTAAAAAATTGATATTACATAAAAACAGATTGATAAGTGAAACCTTAAATTAGCCAATTCGTTTCGATTTATTTTCATTCCTTTTCGATTTAGATCGAAACTTCAATTCCCTCGCTTTATTTTACTCTTTAATCAATCCAGCGATCAAAATTAAGCTTATGATTGTATCAAACGATCATAAACTTTATTTTAGTCACTAAATCGACGCGAAACAAAAAAGCGAGTTTCTTTTAAAAAATAATAGAATTTGTAAAGACATTAAATATTTTTTGAAATTGCTTTTCGATTTTCCAAAAAATCAATTTTCGCGTGACCGAGTACTGTTCTGAAAATTAAAAAAACTCGAAAATGGCGAGCTGTGAAAAAGCTTCGATAAAAAAAAGACAATTTCAACTTAAAAATGTATTTAAAATATCACGTAATCGTGCGATGGAGAGTTTTACGAGCTCCGTGCATATTTAAACCGCCCGAACAGGATTTTGGATGCTGGAATGAATTTCGCAAAGCCAAATATCGTAAAAAATATTTTTTTAAAATAATCCGTGGTCGATAGTTTTCAAATAAAAAACACGTTAAATTTCCGAAAATATTTCCAACAATTTTGCGATTAATTAAAATGAAGATTCTAGCCTACAAAATAAGCCGAAAACGACCAATAAATTAATAACCAACAAATTTATCAAAAGAGCGAAACAAAAAAGCAATAAATTTCATTGTTTGATGAATAATTACTGGCACAGGGGATCGCACGAGTCCAATGTTACAAGAACGTTTGTGCGGATGTTCGATTGTTACACGAGGTGCGTGTTGTGTTTTATATCGAAAGTTCAACCCCCATCGAAAAAGATATCGGGTTTGCGAGCAAAAAACGACAATTAAAAAAAAGCAAAGTTACAAAGAAAAAAGAAGAATAAAAAAGAGTAAAGAAAAAAAATAGAGAAAAAGAATTTTCCTGATTCCCAAAGCGGTGAAATTAATTGGTACTGCTCGGAGGCGCGCGAGCACATCCGCAGTCTGGCTCGACTCCTCATATAAAAATGTTTCGCGGCGTTGAAACACAGAGGTGAAAATATTTTCCATCCAATTTTCCACCCCCCCCCCCCGTATGTACGTATATACGAATTCACCCTCTCCCTCCTTCGCCCTCCCTCCCTCTCGACAAAACATAACTTTTCCGTGTAAACCGAGACAAAAGGCAAAAAAAAAAGGGAAGAAAGGACAGAGAAAACATTCATCCATTTTTCACGCCCTCTACTTCGTGTATGGAAATATTTGGGGTACGCGAGACCCAATAGTATACTACCCTATTTATACGGGTGGTTTGAAGGAAAAAAACGAAACGGATATTAGCATGAGAAAAAGAAAGCTGTGGGGATTGGAGAGTTTATTGAATTAAACGTCGTTGTTTAGATTAAAAAAAAAAAATTTTTTTCGTAACTCGAATTATTAACGAGAAATCATCAAAGTCTGCATTAATGAGGATTTACACATAAAAAGCAAAAGAAGAATAACTTTGTCGCCGTTACCTCGTTTTTATTCTATTTTAAATCCCTCATGTATAAAATCGATGTAAATTCTTTGTTTTTTTTTCTTTCTTTTTTTTTTTTGCGCAAATCCTATGTACACGTACGTACATAATAATTATAGACGTTCATAGCGTATTAGCTTGGTCTGCTGCTCGCGCAAATGAATATTCCCCAGGCAACTCTAGGGCCCTCGAATGCCCATCGAAGTATTAAAAATAAAAGAAAATAAAAACTTGATGCCTGTAAGAAAGGAAAGATAAAAAAAAAAAAAAGTCAAAGGCCTGAAATTCATTGCGCTGAACAGCCAGCTCGTCTGGCAGGTATATAGCGATCGCTCGTACACCCAAGGCTTCATCCCCTATGACTCTTCGACCCTCTCTCTCTCTCTCTCTCTCTCTCTCCATCGTTCCTGCATCCAAAGGCTCATCCCTATAATGATGCGTCGATCGCACCTGCAACGGTACTTAATGACACGTAACTGTTCACCCTTTCCCCACCTGGTTCGAGAGACTCCTGGCGTCGTTCGTTGAACGGTCTGTGTTGTAAAGTTTATATAGTTATGATCGACAGCAGACAAAGGGGATGAGAGAGAGAGAGAAAGAGAGAAAAAGCGAGAGAGAAAAAAAAAGAGAGAGAGAAAAAGAAAAAGAGAGGAAGAGAGAGAGAGAACGAGGGGGGAGGGGGGGGGG
>JAPYZJ010004187.1:0-21393 GCA_030522765.1 Ophioninae sp. B BG-2022a | reverse complement strand
AAAGAAATAAAAAATAATAATTTCTGATGAAGAAATTGTTAACAATTATTTCTGATAAAGAAATTTTCAAAAAAATGCTGATAAGGAAATAAAAAAAAATCTGATGAAGAAATTTTCAAAAATTCTGATAAGGAAATTTGCAAAAAAAATTTGTAAGTTTGGCATTGCAGGATGGAAGTGTTTCAACGACATTTCGTTTGCTTATTCAAGGTATCGCAGAGCCAGTTCCGCAGTATTTCGATTCCACAAACGGACAATCGTGATAGGCTTGAATTTCGCATCGTCGCGACGCAACGAAATTTCTGTTTTCATTTTTTTGTATTCTTAGTTCCATTACATTGCAGAATATTTTTCTTCACACTTGATTGATATATTATCGTAATAAAGATTATTTTAGGTATTTCCGGTTAAGATTATTGAGGTATTTTACTTGCGATTTTGATGGAGAAAAAAATAGAGAACTTTAAAAATAATAATTTTCGTTTCGCCGCAACGTTGTCCGAAACAAAATTCAATCTCATCAATCGTGACCTGATTCGAAGGGATGTCGTTGCTCCATATGCAACGGGTTGCGGTGCGCCACGCAGTCTGATTTTTCGTCTTTTGCTTTACGTCACGGTGGCGAACTCGCGAATAGCACAAAACACGGAAAGTCGAGAAGTAAAAGCGATTTCTATTGCCACGTTTGCAGACGGAAATACAATACGCAGACAGGAAATATAACACATGCGCGCATTGTTTGCATTCCTCCGTCGATGCGGAAATTCAATAAAAAATTAAATATCACTAGCAACGGATATATACGGAAAGAAAAATTAATTTTCACTCGTACAAAAAGTACTTATTGGAATATTGAAGTCCACAATAAAAATAAACGATTGATATTGAAAATTGAAAATTTTATTATTTAATTGAAAGAAAAATGCAATAAACACGAAAAGTTGAATCGTTTAATTGAAATAAATAACGAATATCTACAATGAAAAGCTAAATAATTTTTTTTTATTTATTTAACAACGACACTGACGAATTGTATTATTTAAAAAATTTTATTTCGCAAAGAAAATTAACATCGATGTGATTTAATTCGTGTAAAAATTCAATAACGAACACGAAAAGTTAAAATAAATAACGAATAACAAAAATAAAGAATTATTTAATCCAAATAAAAAAATTTCACCAGTAAAATTCTACAACTGAAAATGATAAAAATAGAAAAAATGTACAACTGACATAAAAAATGAAATTGAATAAAAATTCTATAACGAACCTAAATTATTGAATCGAAATAAAAATCGAATATCGGAAATGGAAAATAGAATGATTTTATTGTGATAAAAAATAAGTAAAGAAAACGAGAAATACGAGAAGAAGAATTGAAGTTGAAAAAATAAATTCGGGGGAATTCTCGTGACGTCTGTGGACCAAGAAATGAAACGATGTACACGTTTTATGACGATTGTTCCAATACCGAGCTCGGTGACCCAATCAGTCTGCCAAACGTGCCATTATCATTATAAATCTGTTATTATGATTGTATAGCTCTTTAAGGACGAATTATGGTTTCGTTGACAGCATTACAAGTTCCTGATGTATGTTTAGCATTCCTGAACATATTTTTCATGACGAGACGCGTCCTGAATTTTTTCTTCGAACGGTACTTCACCAATGAGCGATATTCAGTCGACATTGCTTCTTCAAGCTTCGCTGCTACAAAGGCTTCAATTTTTTTCTTCCTTTCTCGTTAGGAGACATCGAATAACGGTGGAAAGTTTTTTTTTTTGACGAAACGTCGTCGAGGGAAAGGTACATTCGGTGAAATCATTCGCCGGAAATAATTGAATACACCCCGGAAGTTATGAATTTATTCTTTGCTTCTTTGCGTAATAGGGAGTTTTCAAATCCCTCGTTTGAAAAATATGAAAGCTTTCAGGAGGTTCATCGAAATTCTAGCAAATTGGAATTTCAATTAGAATGGAAATAGAATTTGATCAAATTTCAGCTTTGTACTTTACCGAGCCAAATTAAAGAAGATTTGACTTGGAAAAGTTTAACAATTTTAAATAAATAATATTACGGAAAATTTGATGAAATCGTTAAAATTATATAAATCTCAAATTCAATTGGGCAATTAATAAATGAGATTTGTCTAGTAGTTTTATAAAACCTAAAGAAAAATTGAACTTTTATGAAATTGAGGGTTGGGTTATTTATAAATGACGGAAAATATTATACACAACCTGAATATTTATTTTATAGAGTTATATAAATAACAAAAAAAAATATTCGGTCGAATTATTCAGTTTTTATTGTTTAATATCGTTAAAAAAACATAGATTTATAATTGAATAATTGATCCTAAGGACAATTGATTTAACGAAAAGTTCATACGTAATTAAGATTAATTCCGTGATATTTATTTTCAGATTGAAATCTATCCATTAGGATATACGATGGGGTTAAAGTTTCCATCGTCAGGATGCAATGAATTTTTTTTTTCAGGAATTTTCTCTAGAGTTTTTCCAGAAAAATCATCCAAAGAATTTTCGATATTTTTTCGTAGTAGTTTTAAAATAAATTTGCGATACACATAGTTTTTGATAATAATGAAAATGAAAAATTGAAAAAATTGAAAGTGTATTCGAACGATGTGAACTTCGAACCCAATGAGAACGTTAAGGACTTTTTTGAAAACTGATCGTCTACGACAATGACAATCAATTGCGCGGGAAGAGCCAGATCGTTGAGAGTGATCGATGAACGTAATTTTCAGGAAATTCAATTGTTCCGTATGTGGGTCCGGTAGCCCGATTAACAGAGGGCGGGTCCGATCGATCCTGCATACGGAACACATTCCCTTCTGTACATTCGACCGTTCCACATTCCCGAGACTCCCACTATTTTCAAATACTCTATATATCCACTAGAGTTTTTTTCCACCTATCGTTCATCGTGAGAAAAAAAAAATCTGCGAATATTCATAAAAAACGAAACTTCAGATTTCGCAACGTTCGTTGCGCCGCGCATCGGCGAGATGAGAGAAGCCCTTACGGGATTTCACCCGTTTCATTAAAGCCACGACGGTAGCGCGTGACAGGAATATTAAAAAAAAACCTATCGAGCTCACCGATTGGTCCGTTTCAACCAATCGCATCGTAAAAAGAAAACGGCGGAAATCCATGATATCGATCCTTCAGAAAAAATCGGCTTTTTCAACATCGAAGAGTTTCGAGCCGACGAGAAAAAAAAACGTTCGAAAAACATCGATTTCGAAGCGTTCCCGAGTTATTAATCGGTTCAGAAGCAAAGCTGGGAAAGAAATAAATCAATACGGTGGTAAAGGATGTTCGGGAGGCGAAACGTCGAGAACAAGCGCACTCCATGAATTTCTACTCTCCCTCTCTCTCTCTCTCTCTCTCTGTTGCTCTGTGTGATCACGAATGGTTCGATCTACCAGACTCGACTACCAATGACGACAGCTGTACTTCGCGATTCTCCGCTACATTATCAGCCCCCCACTCCTTGCCTACCCTACGGCGATGCACGCGCGACCAGATCTCGAGAATATCTTTTTCGAAGGGAATATTCTACGGCGAAAAGGCGAGCGTCGAAGATTCCCCGTTGCGGCGTCTTACCCAAAAAATTCTTCGAGCGGAGTGATCGAGGCTGATTCCCCGCCGTAGTACTTGTTGCGATCAACGTGCAAGACTTTCTTGCCGCTGACCGAGAGCATGCCAGATAAGATGCACTCCTTCAGCCCCGTGCCCAACACTATCGCGTCGTATTCTTCATCCATCCTGATTCCGTACGCTCTGACCGCGAATCAACCGAGCGAGACAAAAAAAAAAGTCAAGCGATCCCTCAGTCCCGCACTTCTCCGAACGAAAGATCGAAATGGAGGAATAATCGATTCGCCACCACCGAATACAATTTCGCGACGCCTCTCTCGTTCACTCGGAGTTTTCGGTGAAAAGCGCAAAAAATTCGTTCGGTAACGCGCGGATGCCAACTCGCACGACTATTATGCCGGAACGGAAGACCCCGCCGCTTCTGCTACGTCAATTCGCTTTCCCTCTTCCCTTCTGCGCCTTTCACTTTGCGCGCCACCTGCGCGAAACGCGACGACGCCATCTGGAGTTCCTCTCGAGAAACGAGGTGCGCTCGGTTGGTAACGGCAACTCGAATCAACTGATCGTGGGAATTGAGGATTTTTTTGAAGGCTGGGATTCGAAAGAAGTTGTCGAAAACCTAATATCTGAATGACGGATCGTTGACCACTTTATTTTCGATTTCATTTATAAGATTTGGTACAAGAGAACATTAGTTTGTGAAATAACTTTTTTCTTTATCGTAACTATCGTTCTAATTTTTCCATCGTATCATCCTAATTTCTTCATCCTCATGATCTAAACGTGTCGAGAGATTTCTGTACAACCGCCCAATTCGCATTCGCAACCTTAAAGAAAAATAAGAATTCTATTGGAAACGGCATGGTTGGCGACTAAGTTGATTGGTCGTCAGGTCATATGGTGGTTTCGTGTGATCATATAACCCGAAATGAGCACAACTACAAGGTTCCATATTCTGCCGCACCGCGGCTACCATCGTTCGAGACAGACCCTAGCGTTACCTGCTCGGTTCATTTTAACTACACTTTTGTACACCTTCTGTGGTTTTTGTTTTACTATATCCAATAAAATTGCAAAAAGTATAGCTAGCGCGACCAAACCTCATATATACATCTCCACTAGTTCCGAATACCCAGCGCGTCTAGGGCAGGCTAAAGTTAAATATCCCTATGATGAGTCTGTTAATATACCAGAAACAAAACGCTAACCTTTTTTTCTCGCCCACGCATTCTATTTTACCGACAGAACCTGCACAACTTCGCGATGTCGAAAGAAACACGACGTGACCGACTGAATCAACCCTGCAGTACTAAACACGTAACGTCTGCACGTAAATGGACAAAAAGTCATAGCTGTCGTTGAAATACATCAGGGTTATTTTTCTCAATCGCCGATACCGCTTGAGAGAACCACTATTGAAAGAATATTTCAATTTCGAATGAATATTTGAAGAAATCGTTTTCTCAACGGTTTCGTGAAAATCCTCAATCCCCAATGGACACTTTTATAGCGATATTTACCGACCGTTGGTTATCAAACATTCGATATCTCCGTCCATTAAAATTGAAGGCAAACGTAATTACTCTGTACGTGTTTCGTCGTGTACCGACTGATGGTAAAAAGTTTCCAATAAAGCACGAAACGAATCGTGAGATCCATCTTAACCTAAACCCAACTATGGTTCCAACTACCAGAATAGCATCCTGAAATCCCTATTTGTAACTCACACCAACCCTCACTTATTTCGAGTCGAGAAATATATTCCCCCAGAAGGCTAGGGAAAAGTGTTAAGCCAACTAACAGCATAGGCCATTGAAATCCCTATTTGTAACTCACACCAACCCTCACTTATTTCGAGTCGAGAAATATATTCCCCCAGATGGCTAGGGAAAAGTGGCAGGCCTGGGTTCGGAGTATTGAAAAGTGGGGTCATCGCGCCGGGACGATTTGACCAGCTGTGCGCGAGTAGGCCATCGGAGATATACGTATACGAGAACAGCAGCTCCGACCTCCCGAAGCTTCGCTGGCAAACGTCAGTAGCTCTGCGAGCACACGATCAGTCATGTCGTTGCGGTTTATTGTAACGGACGTCGGTGGTTAGAGTCGCGAAAGATCTCCACTGTCACGCCAAAACGTATACCTACTAAACAACCCCCCCCCCCCTCTTTCCACCCTTTTTCCATGTGGCAACACACGCGACCTTTTTGTAAGGATATACACGCGACAAAACTGAGCTCGCTCTCTCGTGGCAACTTTATGTAGCTTTATCGCGCGTCCACGCGTTTGCAAGAATTTCCTGATGGGAAAAAAACATCGAGAGAAAAAAAGAGAAATGCTACAATAAAAGAAAAAAATAAGAGTGCAAAGTGAAGAAAAAAAAAAGTGCGGATTGAATAATTATCGAACGATATGGTAAATACGTATTGTGTGTTATTATTATTTTCGTAGAAGAAACTGGGCCGTGTACTTCGGGGAAGTTTGAACCGCTACGATTTGCCGCGACCACACTGCGAAGCATTTAACGTACAAACGCTATACAGTTATCTCCGGGTTTCGTTTTTTTTTTTTTCGACACAATAACAGTAGTAACGAAACGAAAAAAAGAGGCTTTTTATTCAACGATGAAACGAGGTTCTCTAGTCGATTAGGAATAACGGTTACACTGGTGTTTCGTTTTTCGTTGTTTCTTGCTTTATTGAATTTCCGTTGGAAGAGACCCAGTCGAAAAAATTCGTCGTTCGAGATGTAACAGGCGAGCGAGCGGGAAAGTTCGCGGGAACGGTGCGTGTGGCCAAACGAGCCAGAAGAGGACAGTGACACTGTTTGTGCACGAGGGTTGAACAGGGCCACGTGGACGCGTCGAACAGCCCAGAAAAATGTGAGTCTCTCATTATTATTTTTTTTTTTTCTTTACGGCCTTCTTTGAATCCCGTGTCATCGTGGCTCTCGTATTACCCAGTATTTCGAGATTCAATTGGGTCAACCTACTCGTGAATTTTGTCGTTCGATGCGTCCATGATTTTTTTTTGTTTTTTACAAAATTTTTTTCAAAAGCGTTTAAAAAATTTTTTTTTATTTTTAAAGTTTTAAAATTTTTAAAGTTAAAAAAAATAAAAAGAGTTAAAAAAAATTTTTTTAAGTTTTCAAAAATGTTAAAAAGCGTATTTTAAAAAAAATTTTTAAAAACGCTTACAGTGAGCGACACGTTTTCCAGAACTACAAAAGATCGAAAAGCTACTTCTGTACTGTGGATGATGTTAATATTGATCACATTCGTTTTTTTTTATTCAACAATTTTTCTTCGTAGAATTATTTCTGAAAGTTATAATAATGAAAATGAATAGACTTGAACATTTTTTTGTGGCCTTTCAACGATATGCTCTCTTCCACTCGATCGATGTAACCTTAATTCCTTATTTTCATTTTTACGTTGTATTAAACACGTTTAAATAAACAAGTTAAAATTAATCGATTGAATTTACTAAGTAACATATTTTAGTAGTGTATTAATTATGAATCACTGATTCGTCGATGATTAATAATTCATTAATAAAATAATAATTTATATTATTACGAATATATTACGAATAAAATAATTCGATAATTATCGAATTATTTTATTCGTAATTGTGCGATACAACGACTATTGAGAGTGAATAGATGAATTATTAATAATCTTTTTATTTATTAACTTTCACTAACTGAATTATTGATGACCTTGTTTAACTCATTGATTAGCTTTAACGGTAATTTATCCGTTAATCTGATCATTTTTATTTATATTCGTTTCTTATTGTTATTATTTTCAAAATTGGAGTTTGGCGATTGCCGAATAAAAATTCTGAATATTTTTTTTGTTATTTTCGCAGCCGAACGATGTTTGTGAAATTGAACATAGATAGAAAAAATAATAATATAGAAATAATAATAATAAAAATAATAATACAAAAATAATAATATAAAAACAATAATTATAAAAATAATAATATAAAAATAATAATATAAAAATAATAATATAAAAACAATAATTATAAAAATAATAATATAAAAACAATAAATATAAAAATAATAATATAGAAAAAATAATTTTATTAATATCCGGTACAAGATCATTTGAGAAAATAAAAGTTGGCACTTTTGGCGACTTAACGCTGCAATGAATTCATGGAACGTTCGAAAAGCAAATGTTCAACAAATTCCGACGTCGAGTTTTGACGCATTGAATGCAGTTGAAAAATTTATCGCCGCGGTTGTGTTGGAAGTATAAAAAGCAAGTTGGAACGGGTATGAAAAAAATGTGAATTTTTTCGCGGCTCGAAATAATTCGAGTGAGCGCGAGGGCGAATTCCTCGGTCGCAATGAATAAAACCGCGATATAAAATTCACCGCCGATCAAACATTTTTGATATTCCGTTTGAAAATCTTAAACCCTGAAAGATATTTTTAATTACGAGTAAACAAACAGGCGGGTTCGTTTCATGGCTTTGAGCTTCGCGTCCTCGCAGAAAAAAAAACGAAAAAAAAAAACGATTTCTTTTTATTTTCCAATTTTCTTCGCAAGATTAAAGTGACGAAATCATATTTTGAGATTTGTGATTAGCGATTCAAAATCTGAATCTGCCAAACAGACATTTTGGAAAAATAATAGAAATAAAAAGTTTATTTTTCAAAATTGACGAAAATGAATTCAACAAACAAATGTGAGTGAAATTATCGAATTAATTAAATTAATCAATCAGATAAGTTGGTCAAATAATCAATTGAAACTCATTGAATTTCGCTAATTTCATTGAACTAATTATTAACATTCACCTAGATTTTGATTACTTATTGCAATAATTGATTGACTCATTAATCGTTTAATGAATGAGTGAATCGAGTTAGTCGATCGAACTTATTTTAATTGTGAGATATTAATTAAAATCTTTTATCAAACCGAATAATTCATTAGTTAATTATTTAAATTGAACTTTTTTACAATTAAATAGATTTTAATTACGGACTTTACTAATTAATTATAAATTGGTACATTTATTAATTGACCAAAAAACGAATGAATTAGGTTGATTATCAAATCTCATTTTAATTATGCCAACTTAATAAACATTCTTCATTAAACGTAATAATTAATATTAGTCAATTAATCGAATTGAACTTACGAATACTTTAATCGGTTTTCACTACGTACTTAATTAATTGTTTATTAATTAATTAATTTATTAATCGACGAATAACTGGATTTCATTATAACCCTTTATTAAACGTAATAATAAATCAGTTAATTAATTTAATTTATTAAACAATTTGAATTTTCAATCACACTTCATTTAAATATTTGATAAATTCGGAAAAAACGTTTTCGTCAATGCTAACTTGTCCGCAAGTACGTTTTTCATATGTACAGGTATAGAACGACTAATCGGCGCACAACCGCGAGAAAACTATGTCCATGTAATCGTTACGGTCTATTTAAAGTTCTCCTAAGATCGCGCGTATGGAGCCGAGGCGAAAATTACGTCACGCGCACGCATCCGATGCGTTACGCGTATGTGCGCGAGGTTTACATTACAAATAAACGAGCACAGTCATAAAGGACGTTAGACCATTCTTGACGCTCGAATGTCTCCTTTTAGCGGAAAAATGACACTTCTCTGGAATCTTGTAACGACTGGAATGAACGTTTTGTTCCGGGGCACTTAAATTTTATTTTTTCATAATTTATAATAATAAATTAAAAATAAATTAATAAGTAATATTGTGTTTGTTAAAAATACAAATAATTTCGTAAAGTATTGAAAATGAGGCAATAAAAAAACAATTTTCTGAAATGTTGGTAACGATGCAATATTAACAAATATCGTAAAATATTAAAAATGAAGAAATGAAAAATAATTTCGTGAAATATTAAAAATGAGGAAATAAAAAATAATTTCGTGAAATATTAAAAATGAGGAAATAAAAAATAATTTCGTGAAATATTAAAAATAAGAAAATAAAAAATAATTTCGTAAAATATTGTTAAAATAAAGAAATAAAAAATATACTCGTAAAATCTTGAAATAAAAATATCCAGAAATTTCGTTGTTTTTGTACAATGAAAACTTCGAGCCAATTAATTTCCCTCCATTTCCTCCCAACAATAAATCCAAACAAAAGTCAAACGAGCTAAAAAAATTTCATACAAATTTCACGGACTCCAGACTCCAGACGATTAACGAGCCTCGAACCGGCAAAATTCCGGGACGAGTGAATTCGTGATTTTTTTTTTTTTTGGCTGGTACCGTTAAACGAGGAAGGTTAAACGATACACATATTCGTTTCGAGACGTCCAGCGAGGCAACGCCTCGAGACTCTACGAATTATTCTCTCGCTTCGTATATACGTAGTCAATTGATGCAAACGATAGGTCAATTAAAATATTATCGCTTGCCAAAGTCATACGTATAAAAAAATTATCACGAGTTTGTACGTGAGTACAAGAAAAAAAAAAAAAAAAAAAAACTGTCCACGTGTGCGAACACTTCAATGCCGCGGAAATCTCATCGTCGAAGTGTCTGTCATTCGTTTCGAGTGCAAATGCATTCGTGTTCATTTTGCACAAATCTATTCGCGGCGCGCGGGCGCTTTTTCCGCTTTGCGTCTGAGAGATGAAAAGGGAAAGAGAGAAAGAGCAAATAATGGCCTACATAGGAGCACAGCCTCTTTATCAAGGCTTTTATTCAATAGAAGCGCGTCCTGGAAGGACAATCACGGAAAACTCGTAACTATCTTCGTATCGTTCTATTTGTGATTCAAAGTCCACCCGTTGAAAATACATCAAACAACGAGTTTCGTGAAACGAAGAATTAACCTTTTTTTTTTTAATTCAATTTTATATGCTTAGCCCTTTTTTTTTTTTAAAGTGAACTCAGATTTTGAAAAATAAAACGGTTTCAAATTTTTGTACTATTTTGAAAACAATTTTTGTATTGTGTGCTCGATTTTTTTTTTACAATTTTTTTATAATTTTGATAACAACTTTTGTATTGTGTGCTCGATTTTTTTTTTGGCAATTTTTGTACAATTTTGGAAACAATTTTTGTATTCAGTAGTCAATTTTTCGAGTTTTTTTTGACAATTTTTGTACAATTTTGGGAACAATTTTTGTATTCAGTAGTCAATTTTTTTTTGACAATTATTGTACAATTTTGGAAACGATTTTTGTATTCAGTAGTCGATTTTTTTTGACAATTATTGTACAATTTTGGAAACAATTTTTGTATTCAGTAGTCGATTTTTTTTTACAATTTTTGTACAGTTTTGGAAACAATTTTTGTATTCAGTAGTTGATTTTTTTTCACAACTTTTGTACAATTTTTGTACTCAGTAGTCGATTTTTTTTTGACAATTTTTGTACAATTTTAAAAACAATTCTTTAATTCAGTATTCAATTTTTTTCTACAATTTTTGTACAATTTTCGAAAACAATTTTTGTATTTGGAATTGGACCCATTTTTCAGAGTTTATATTTCGATTAACCTTCGACGAAAATTTGTTGAAAGTTTACAACAACATTTTCACGATTACCGAATTATTTGCATCGTTGCAACCACGATTTTTTAGAATATTTACTTTTTTTCACAAACTTCAAACTTACTCTTTAAAGGGGCTTCCAAAACAGCATTTTTTTTTTTTCGGAAATCCGTGGAACGATTTAAAAGGTTACTTTGATTCAGCGGCTGGGGTCAATTTTCTTAGAGTCGTTTCAGTATCGATCGGATTCGGTCAGGTGAAACATTATGTTTGTTTCCTGCGTCGTTTTCTCGCTCTAATTTCTTTCTCCCTTTCTCTAGACACCCTCCTCTCTCTCCCCCACCCTCCCACTCCCTTCCCCCTCTATCATTACCATTATCATTACTATTATGGTTATTTTTTTACTATCACCGCTACTATGTATATTATTTTTATTTTATTATTATTATTACTATTATTATTATTATTAGTTTTCGTTATTATAATTATTATTATTTTCCTTGTTTATATTATTTTAAGTTATGTTTAAGTTTTTATGTTATTTTTTTTGTTACCTCTTTTTTTGCCCGAAAGTCCGTGACTAGGGCATAATAAATTATATCATCATCATCGTCTCTCTTTCTTTTTCTCTCTCGAAGAATTATTCGAAGTTTAAGATTATTTTGTTTCATTGTAATCGTTAGGTTTACTCTATTTTTACTTTACTTTATTTTAATCTCATCTTTACTTTTATTTTATTTTTTGTTTTCCTTATTATTTAGCATTAGCTTTATTATTATCATTCTCTGTTTTTATTTTCTCATTCTGTTATCTTTAATTTGCTATCGTTATATCATTCTGTACTATTATCACGTTAAGTTAGGTTTAAGTTTATGTTTTAAATTGTTATTTTTTCTTTTGGCCGAAAGTTGCGACTGGGACATAATAAACCATATCATCATCTCTCTCTCTCTCTTTCTCCTCCAAAGTCTCAACTGTTCGCGATACCCGCATTACCGCGAAGCACACACGCGAGAGACCCGCTGATGAAAGCTGCGATGTTATAATACACGTTTCTATGGCGCATATATACGAGCATATACACATTCAGACGTCACGCACACGAGTGTTCTACTTGCTGCCACCGATTAGCCGCGAACAATTCCGCGGTCTCACAATCGGGTCATTTTCATATTATTATTATTCGTGGCTTGAATTTTTTTTTTCTTTTATATTTCGTTCCGCCGCATTTTTCTCCGCGGACGAAAAACCCGATTTGGATACTCCTAGAAATTTGTTGAATTTAATCGCTCGATTGAATTACGCTTCTTTTTTTTAAATAATTTTTTTGTCTTGGAATAGTTTTTATTATTATTTTTTTTCAACTATTGTAGTAACCTGGGGTGGTAAATAATACCAATGCCTAATGGTAATTAGTAATAACTAAATTGAACAAATTTGAAGAATTATTTGTTCATTTACATAAATTCACGGAAAAGTGTGTTCCTTTTTTTTCATAATTTTAATGAATTTACCAACTTGATTAATTTGATTGATCAAATAAATAAACTTACGTCTAATAAATTTGATGACAAAATTTATATATAATAAATTTGATTATATACAGTGTGACGGGAAATTCGACCTATTCCTTCAAAGAGGTTATAGCAGAGGTCATTTGCAACAAAAAATATCCCATCAACTGGGCGTCGAAAATTGGCTTTTTAATTTTCAGATTACGTAAAATTTGGATGCAAAATGTGTGTTTTAAATAATCTCGTTTTTTTATTTTAAGCAGAAAGTCAGGAAATTCTTCAGAAAACATAAAAACATCAATATCTCAATAACCATCAATTATCAACCGCCAGTTGATGGGACATTTTTTGTTGCAAATGACCTCTACTATAACCCCTTTGAAGGTGCAGGTCGAATTTCCGGTCACCCTGTATATATATAAAAATTTTCTAACGAGTAAATAAATTGTATCAACAAATGAATAAATCGATTAATACTTAAATCTGCTAACTAGCTAAAATTTATTTGCTCATTGAAAGAAACACGTTGAAAAATGGGTGTTTTTTTTTCAAATTATTTTATTATTTAGTATTTATTATTATTATTATTTATTATTATTATTCATTATTATTATTATTATTATTATTTATTATTTAAATTATTATTTATTTGTAAATAATAATTTCATGATTAAACTTCGTTTAATAATAATAATTTATATTTTCATATTTTTATTTAATATGTCATTTATATTTTCTCACGTTTTTCCGTAATATGGGAGTGTGATTGTCTCTCAGTGTTGACGACTCGATTGGTGTTTTGGAGGAACACCGTTCCATGTCCCTCCGGTCTTACGAATATGTCATATATTATCTTCCTCAATGTTATGCTCCCTGACAAATGACTCGAAGGCACGTATACACACACACGCGCGTTATTGTTTCCGATACGACGCCGAGTTCGTGACTTTTTTTTTGTTATCACCCTTCGACATATACCAGGGGCGTCGAAGAGCCCGGAGTGATGTGCACAAAAGTGCCACGTAGACGCAATTTTCAAGGTCGTACACATCGAGGTACACGTTAATAATTAGAGTCGTACCTACGAATATGTCTACCGATGCGAAACTTTGCTTTGAGAAGTTTTTCGCCTCAGCTGATCGACCCGGCGTATCACAGAGTCAATTTATAATTCCTCATATAGAATTCTTATTTGTCCACAAATTTTCAAGTTCACACGCCGCTCGGAGGAAACTCGTTATTTTTACTCGAGCAAGGTCGATGAAACTTCTAGACGGAAGAATTCACGCTGTCATAATCCGCAAGGACGATTTAAATAAAGATATTTTTTTTTTTTTAAGTTCGAAGATATACGCAATTTGTATTGTGCGTTTGCATCGAATCGATGAATCGTTAATCGTGCTTTGGAAATTTTTATCGACGGAAGCAACAAAAATTTGATATTTTGTAACGAATTTTTTTTTTTGTGGATTCGAGCGACGAAAATGACAGAAACGTTTTTTGAGGATTCTTATTTTTAGGGAGAGAAAATAAAATTCTGCAAAATAATAATTTTCTTATTTTTAGGGAGAGAAAATAAAATTCTGCAAAATAATAATTTTGAGTAATTATGAAAATGGGTATTTATGAATTAAGCGACGAAAATGACAGAAACATTTTTTGAGGATTTCTGTTCTTAGGGATAGAAAATAAAATTCTGCAAAATAATAATTTTGAGTAATAATGAAAATGGTTATTTATGAATAAAAATTGATACGATATTATTATTAGGAATTTATATTATTTTATGAAAATTATTATTCTGAATCTACAAATAATTATTTGGAGCAATGAAGAAAAAAGAAACTAACCAAAACCTTCGTTTTATTAAACTCCGATAATTTTTATTGAATAATAATGAAAATTATTACTTGTAAAATATTATTATTGAATTAAAATTATTATTTATCTGTAAATAATAATTTCATTATTAAACTTCGCTTAATGATAAGAAACGAAAAATAAACTTACGTTGCATTCCAATCCCATAAATGTCATAACGTCGATTCGATTTTACGTTTTTTTTAATCTGTATCGTTGAGTCCACAATTTTCTTTTTCTCTTTTATACCTTTAAGGGTTATCAGAAGCTGAAGAAATTTCGATGCAAATTTCAAATGACGTCACTTTAAAATCAAACAATTTTTTTGCGTGCTTAAATAAAAATCGAATAAAAACGTTGTGTTCTTAGTGACTGAGTTTTTCTTTGTTTTCGATGTATCGTAAAATTGTATCTATCAGCGAATCGTAAAACGGACACGACAGTCAACGAACGTGAGAAAACGCTAAAAAAACTCGTCATTGCGTAAAGCTGGCTATTGCTTTGATAAAATGAACAGTCAAGGATTTCACAATAATTAACTGTTGTGTTGTTCAACTCGGCGGAACGGCGGACAAGAAAATGAGGAAAATAAGAAAGAAAACAAGATAACAATAAAAATATGTACCGGTCGAGCAGCACGAAAATTTTCATTATTTTAATAGCTCTTTCATACGGTTCTCGTAGCGAATATGGTGCGGCTCCGTACTTGGTTTGTTCAAGCAAAAGATAACATCGGTAACCGTGTGAATTATCGTTATCAGTGCGCGTTTATCGATCGACGTTCTATTGAAACATTAAGACTCCTTCCAAACAAAGTTTAATGGAACACAAAATTGAGACAACGGAAATTACAAGTAGAATTCGGTCCGAGACGTGGTCGCAATTCCTCTTTTTCTTCGTGCAAAGTTTTTATTATTCATGTATATATTATCGCGGAAACGAAAAGCAAAAAAAGAAAAATTACTAAAAGGGTAAACATTGAAAAACGCTAAAAATTGAAAAATGCTGAAACTTGAAAAAAGCTAAAAATTGAAAATTGCTAAAAATTGAAAAAATGCTAAAAATTGAAAACTGCTAAAAATTGAAAAATGCTAAAAATTGAAAAATGCTAAAAATTGAAAATTGCTAAAAATTGAAAATTGCTAAAAATTGAAAAAATGCTAAAAATTGAAAAATGCTAAAAATTGAAAACTGCTAAAAATTGAAAAATGCTAAAAACTGAAAAATGCTAAAAATTGAAAAATGCTAAAAATTGAACATTGCTAAAAATTGAAAAATGCTAAAAATTGAACATTGCTAAAAATTGAAAAATGCTAAAAATTGAAACATGCTAAAAATTGAAAAATGCTAAAAATTGAACATTGCTAAAAATTGAAAAATGCTAAAAATTGAAAAATGCTAAAATTTGAAAAATGCTAAAAATTGAAAATTTCTAAAAATTGAAAGAGGCTAAAAATTGAAAGATGCTAAAAATTGAAAAATGCTAAAAATTGAAAAATTCTAAAAATTGAAAACTGCTTAAAATCGAAAAATGCTACAAATTGAAAAATGCTAAAAATTGAAAAACGCTAAAAATTGAAAAATGCTAAAAATTGAAAAATGCTAAAAATTTCGAAATTTAATATTTCGAAACTTCAAATTTCGTTAAGCTTTCGCTGGCATGAGCTTTCCGAAACTTGTAGTTTCGGAATATAAAAATTTCCGAATTTTGAGCCTTTTGGTCAATCGAAGTTCGATATTTCTTCCTCACCCCAACGAACAGGAATTTAATAAATTGAATAAAATTTGTTCAAAATACTTTCCCAGCTGACGTAGCTCGAACTTTCTTAAGGAAATTTTGGGATATCAGAAAACCAACTTTTTCGTTCCGTCTCAACGATGGAAACTTTAATTTTGTATTCACAGTTTAGAATTGTTTTTCCGTGGAGAAAAAAAAGTACAAGTAACCCCCAGATTTCGGTGAAGGATAACAAATGCAAAAATTAACGAAATCTGAGAGGGACACCGGAAACGTATTTCCTCGTGAGTTATAAACATTATCAATGAGCATTTTGACAAATACTACAAAAATCTTTTTTTTCGAAATTGACGTATAATTTTTTTCCTTTTTGGGAACATCGATTGCAATTATACTTTTTTTTTTTTCGTAAAAGTGTCTTTCAAGCCTTTTTAGAAAAATGATGATAAAAAAAAAATACTATTCGCAGTTATCTGATTGTGCGACGAATCCGAAGAATTCTATTCCAAATCCGTTGTCAGAGGAATTACAGAAAATCACGTACACTACGATGAGTCATACAAGTGTTCGTTCCGTTTCACGTTTTCCTCGTCTCCAACTTCACGAACGACTTTCGATGTTTTTTTTTACAGGCAGTTTTTGGCAGTTACGAAAGACACTCGAAGTATTTTCGAGTGTCTCCGAGTTTTTGTTAGTTTCTTTTTTCTTCATTGCTCCAAATAATTATTTGTAGATTCAGAATAATAATTTTCATACAATAATATAAATTTCTAATAATAATATCGTATCAATTTTAATTCATAAATAACCATTTTCATTATTACTCAAAATTATTATTTTGCAGAATTTGATTTTCAATCCCTAAGAATAAAAATCCTCAAAAATGTTTCTGTCATTTTCGTCGCTCCAATCCGCAAAAAAAAAATTGTTACAAAATATAGAATTTTTGTTGCTTCCATCGATAGAAATTTCCAAAGCATGGACGATTAAGGATTCATCGATTCGACATTGAACGACATGTGAACTCCCATTTTTGTTGAAGTTTGCAACATTGGCAGCAAAAGGAATTTTTTTAAATATCGTATTTTCACTGTATTGAGTTTTCAAATGGCAGATTATTGTTTATTGCAGATTTTGTAGTAAAAAAAATCAAGATTTTTCGTAAATCGCTATATACGAAATCTAAACATGAGAATTCCAAAAAATAAGAATCTTACAAAATAGAAATTTCGAAAAATGATAAGAAACCTACATAATCATTCTAAAAAATAAGATTCCTACAAAATATGAATCCAAATGATAACAATTTACCCAACAATAATTCTAAAAAATTCTAATAATCTTATCAAATACCAATCCTAATAAATAATAATCTTATCAAATACCCATCCTAATAAATAATAATCTTACAAAACACGGATCCGTCACAACAATAATGTTACAAAATAACCTACAAAATCAAAATTCGAATTTCAAAAAATCGAAGTCCCAATTCGAAATCCCAAAAAATACGAAACCTTAAAAGACTTTGAATTATCCTGATTGTTAAAATCTTCCGAAAGAATTTGGAAACCAAAAATCAAAATCTTTTCGTCGCAATGACGCAAGCTTCACCTTCACGAGTTCCCGTCCGTTGTTCAGCGTCTCTAATCGATGTATTCCTCGGCTCCTCGGTACGTAAGATCGACGAAGTATTAATTGCCCAAAAATTGCCAAACTCGCGTGCTCGAGTTGGACTAAAAAAAAAAAGAACTTGTGTTATAATGAATGAAGTTGGAAAAAGTACGTGAGGCGAAAAGCAGATGAATTGTAGATGTGCAACAGTATACAAATTTTGTAAATTTTGGGTTTGTTTGGGTTTGTTTAAAATCGAGGGTTTAAAATCAAACTAACGAACCCAAACAAACCCAAACGAATTTCATGAACCTTTCGCTGGGATGACCTTTCGGAAATTTGTAATTTCGGAATTTAAAAAATTCGGAATTTTTAGCTTTCTGATCAATCGAATTTCGAGTTTCCTACCTAACCCGGTCGGGTTTTCTACGGACTTGAAGTTCGCATCGTTGCGACGCAACGAAATTTCTCTCCTCCTTTTTTTAATTTACTTAAATCTATTATTTGGCGAAATTTTTTTTTTCAAATTTGAATTCTAGGTTATTGAAATAAAGATTTGGATACTTAAGGTATTTTAATTACGATTACAATGAAGAAGATATAAAGAAATAAAAGAATAATGATTTTTGTTTCGTCTCAACGTTGCGAAGTTCAACCTCGTGGTTTTCTACAGTTTCCCTGTGCCCTCGGCAAATGTGATATAGCGTTGCGTAAGTCGACTGTGGCCGCAATGAAGGTTAGGTTCTGGCGAAGTATTGAACTCAGAAGAAAATATGGTGGAACGTAAAAAAAAAAAATGGCGGAATATGGAAAAAATATGGAGGAAATTTGAATAAGTAAAGAAAAAGGGGGAGGGGTAGGTAAAAGCTCTAACAGCGCGTACCAGTGAGGAAGAAATCAATTGTCGGTGTGCAGATGCGAATAGCGCGTTGGATACTAGCCAAGCGAAGAATACCTTGGGGCCTCTGTAGCTTACCGATCACGTAAAGTCTGGAGGAGTTTTGACGTGGAAACGAAAATCGATCTCCCGATGTAATCTGTCTAAGCAGGGAGCTTGCATAAAACAGTTCTCGAGGAGCTCGATGAAAGCCAGCCTCGTAAAGTACAGACCTAAGAAATCGAGTACGTATATATGTAGGAAAATTTATTTTCGTGCCTATCGACGACGATCGAGCGGGTGAGACGCCAACGTTTATCAAATTTCCGAAGGCGATGCCATTCACTTCCGGTCACGTAAATATTCTTCATATTTCGTGTATAATCGAATCTTTGGATTGAACGTGTGCTACAAAGGGTTCATCGACGATAGGCATAGATGGAAGCCTGATTGAAAACTCTTACGGGAAAACTGCATTTTTATTGTTTAAAATTATTTTTTGTTGTTTCTAGATCGCTACGTGAATTAAATTACGTTTTGCAATTACCAAACCGAAATTTCTTTCGTTCTATTTTATTAGCTTCATGATTATGATTTTTTTTGTATTTTCTTATTTTCATGATTAGGATTTTTTTTGTATTTTCTTATTTTCATGATTATGATTTTTTTTGTATTTTCTTATTTTCGTGATTAGGATTTTTTTGTATGATCTTATTTTCATGATTAGGATTTTTTTTGTATTTTCTTTTTTTTTTATGATTAGGATTTTTTTTGTATTTTCTTATTTTCATGAATATGATTTTTTTTGTATTTTCTTATTTTCATGATTATTGTTTATCTATTTTCGTATTTTCATTACTTCTTCTTTTTTTCTCGATTTTTTTATATCCATTATTATTTGTTTTATTTTTAATTTCCTTATTTGTATTATTATTCATAATTATATTTCGTATACTTTTGGGTAGAAGTAAATGAGAATTCAAAGAAATGCTCGTTTGTTTTTCAAAGTTTCAATCTGCTGAAAAAACTTTTCGTATTGAACCAAAAAAAAATCATTTTCGTGGGGTATCAACGATCCAAACTTTGCCTCCTTACATTTTTTCCAGGGGGAACAAATTTGCTAATTCATATTCCAAATAATCGACAAAATCATGGCGATAAAGACTGGAGAGTCCTTGCAGTGATTCATAGAGTAATCTGAAAATCTTTTATTTATAACTCTTATCAAAAAAGTACCAGATAACGTGGCTTTTCTCGTATCAACGTATTTTTAAAAAATTACTTTTTTCAACGCTTTTGGAACAAGGTCCACTGTTGTTTCTTTTTTTTTTACATATTTTGGGGTCTAGTTATCGAAATATCGACGTAACGTGGAAAAGTTGACTTTCGTCAAAAGGACAAAAAGAAAGCAATCGCGGAGCTCGAAAATTTGGCAACGCTCACCATCCGTGTGCATTCCAACTTATCTTTTTTTTTCGTCGACAAATAAAATCGTATATCGCGGTTGGGCAGTGATCCTCTGAATTTTACGATATCGAAAGAGAAAGAAAGAAAATTGATTTTTGTATAAATAGA
Source organism: Ophioninae sp. B BG-2022a (assembly GCA_030522765.1). Lineage (NCBI taxonomy): Eukaryota > Metazoa > Arthropoda > Insecta > Hymenoptera > Ichneumonidae > Ophioninae sp. B BG-2022a. The sequence goes on along the minus strand of JAPYZJ010004187.1, from coordinate 1,074 downwards.
AAACGAGCCAAGTTTCTCTGAGCCTATCTTTTTTTATCGGCTTTTTCTTGGCCTCCATTTTTTTGTAGCTTAAACACTTCGGTGCTGCAAAGCCATTCGTCATAAGCTGACGTTTCGTCTTCGTAGATTTTTTGGCAGCTCAGTGCAAGTTATTTATTACTACCAGGCTTTAGGGCTAAATTCCTTGGGGAAAATGCCAAGATTCTCGCGAATAGCCTTTCGCGACCAGACCTGGAGAACGCGGCCTCCAGGAAAGTTACATTTCGATGCCACATACATTTACTATATTTAATTATATTTATATTTTTATAGTTATAGTATATTTAGTTATAGTGATATTATATTTAATTATGTATTTATATTTAAGTATTTACTATATTTATTTTTTAAAACTATATTTTGTTTTATTTTAGAAAAATTTATTTACACTTTTAAACAATACTACGTGTAAAAAAAAAATTTGACAAAATTTAAGTAGTTTCAAAGCCAATTTTTGGCAATTTTGAAAAAAAATTTGACAAAAATTGGGTTTCAAACTACTTAAATTTCGGGGATCCAGACGGTTATACAGTTTTTTGAAAAAAAAGTTAATTAATTCTATCTGCAAAGCTGAAATGGATAGCCGGGTACCTGGTCATTGACCGGACGGTTAAATAAATCCTTCGTTTAAAACAACACGAATACGTTAACGTTAATTATATTCAAATAATCTAAAATTATCGATATCTCAATAAAAAAATTAATTTGTCTCGTTGTTAACTTAAAATATACATTTTTAATTAAATCTTCAATTTTATAATTTCTATCTTAATATCTACGACTTTATACCCGTAAAGGTATAGACGACCCTGCATTTTTTTCATGCGAATTTTTTCAACTTTTAACCCCCCCCTTAAGGGAGAGTTCCGGCGAATCGAATTCGGCCATTTTTTTTTCTTGGGGTGTGGAGGGTTGTCTCTACCTATCCGTGAAATAAAAAAAATTGGTTATCTCCTTTTTTTGGGAGATACAATTTTTTTTACGATTTTTTAAAAGTTTCAACCCCCTTAAGGGGTAGTTCCGGCGAATCAAATT
>JAPYZJ010004186.1:0-16024 GCA_030522765.1 Ophioninae sp. B BG-2022a | reverse complement strand
TGTCGTCAACAAAAGATTTCATAGCGGTTGGGTTTGTTTGGGTCATGCCATCAACGAAGGATTTTATAGTAGCTGAATTTGTTTGGGTCATGTCGTCAATAAAGGATTTCAAAACAGTTTACCAATGTTTGGGTTTGTTTGGGTCATATCGACAACGAAGGATTTTATAGTAGCTGAATTTGTTTGGGGTATGTCGTCAACGAAGGATTTCAAAGCAGTTGCCTTTGTTTGGATTTGTTTGGGTCATGTCGTCAACAAAGGGTTTCATAGCAATTGAGTTTATTTGGGTTTTTTTGGGTCATGTCACGAGGGATTTTATAGCAGTTGAGTTGGTTTGGGTTTGTTTAGATCATATTATCAATGAATTGTTTGATCGTGCTTGAATGTGTTTGGGTTTGTTTGGGTCATGTCGTCAACGAAGGATTTTATAGCAGCTGAATTTGTTTGGGTCATGTCGTCAACAAAAGATTTTATAGTGTCGTCAACAAAAGATTTCATAGCGGTTGGGTTTGTTTGGGTCATGCCATCAACGAAGGATTTTATAGTAGCTGAATTTGTTTGGGTCATGTCGTCAACAAAGGATTTCATAGCAGTTGAGTATGTTTGGGTCATGTCGTCAATAAAGGATTTCTTAGCAGTTGAGTTTGTTTGGATTTGTTTGGGTCATGTCGTCAATAAAGGATTTCTTAGCAGTTGGACTTATTTGGATTTGTTTGGGTCATGTCATCAACGAGGGATTTTATAGCAGTTGAGTTTGTTTGGGTTTGTTTATGTCATATTATCAATGAATTATTTGATAGTTGAATATGTTTGGGTTTGTTTGGGTCATGCCATCAACGAACGATTTCATCGCGTTCGGCAAATTGTAGAAAACGTAAAAGAAAAACAATCAAATCGGGAGAAAAGAATTAAAGCTAATAACGTTTACTGGGACGCTTCATCGCGACTAAAAGGATGGACAGGGGACGGCGGATGGAGACCCGCTCCACGCCAGAGTACACGCTCCACCCAGTGACGTTATTCAAAAGTTTTACGAGCCGAAAAAAGAATCGTAAAAGTGCGGTAAAAATGAGCTCGCGCGTAACGGCGAACGCGAAAAAAAGAACGTCGTAAATGTGCAGTGAATACGCTCAAAAGTGTCACTGCCCGAAAAGAATGCAGCAAGGGATCGATAAAAATGTTTACTAGTTCCGTAAAGTAAAAAGAAGGCTGCTGTAAAGTTGGAACTCTGCACTCTGAAAGTTGCTTGTAAATCACGTGCTGAGGAAAAATGTCAGCTTGGATCATCGGTACCAAACAATGAACAATTAGATGAAACTTGTCGGAGATATTATTTTTTTTCCATCAAATCGGATATCATGAAAAATTGGGAAAAATTATATTAGTAAGCCGAGAAGTTTGTTTGGTTTTGTTCAGTTCAATTAAAATTGTTCATTAAATTTACTTCTGACATTATAACTCAAATGCATGAAATTAATTTGTTAATTATTTTCATCGGAAAAATAAATTGAGTTTTGAAATTTATTCATTAATCGAGCACGTTGAAAATATATAATAATCATAATAACATATTTTTTATGTATTCGATTAATAAGTTGGTGAATTTCTTTCTCGAAATCTTGTTGTTAGGGTACTACGAAAAAAAAAAGTTCATTGTTCGGGGCAACCTAAATTAAAGAGAGTACCAAGAGAGCCTAAGATATTAATTTTTAATAATTATTAATAAAATAAATAATATAAAATAAACTGTAATAAATTTATTTTATATATATATTTTATAATAATAATTTACTGTAATAAATTTATTTTATATATATATTTTATAATAATAATTTAAGTTAATCAAAATGAATAATAAAATAAATTACAACATTTGTTTCGTTATTTAAACTTATTAAATAACTCGAAGTTATTGAAAGTTATTAAACATTTTTAAAATCCTCAACAAAGTGACAAATTAAAATATTATTTCTTTATAATTAACCCATAAAGGTATTAATTCTTAATAATTATGAGTGTCTACGAAAAATCGAAGATCCAACCCAACGCTAAAAAAACGATTGGAAAGTGTACATTTTATGTCTTACCAGAAATTCCATCGTACGTCCACCATTCATCCCAGCTGACTGGTTTGGATTCTTAGAGGAGAAAAAATCGTTAAGAGCGAGCATCATTGAATCGTGACGAAACGTCGACATCCGGGTTGATAAATTTGACGAAAAGTTGGTTTCGCTTACCTTTTATTAAAACGAGAACGAAGACACCCCAGACTCCCAAGAAGACCGAACCGTACGTGGCCATTCCTTCCCGTGGCGTCTCATCAATTAAGCATTATTGGCGAAACTTCTGTAACAGATATAGTGACGTATTCGCGGAGTCCTAAATTTGAGAAGAGCCGAAATCAAAATAATCAGGATCGATGGGGTGCTCGGGCAACAAGTAGTACGAGTCAATGACACCGAGTGATACGAATCGGACGTGTATAATTGGACTTGGAGCTTCGCAAGCCTAGAAACGATCACGGACGTCATCACCGAGTCGTAAATATGATCGATCTATGACCGAGCTATCGCTTTCATAGAATATACATGATGTCCTCTTCGAAATAGAAATTTCAAAAAAGATCAAACCGAAGAATTATTAATGCTCGATTCCAAGAAGACTAATCACCAAACCAATCTTATAACGACAGTTCTAACGAGTCAAAGTACTTTCGTCAAGCTGGCGTATTAGCAATTCCAAAGTTCTCGATCTCCACGAGTGGAAACTGCAACAGCTGTGTTACGATGCAACATTTGACTGCAGTGATGTTCCAAACTCATTGAAGAGTTAGGTTAGAAAATTAAAAAAAAAAATCAATCGTCGCTCGAAGCGAGTCAAGTTGAAGAGGAAACTCCAACGTCTCGCACTGGAATCGCAGATTGAAGGTGAACTTGTTGATTGCAACGATAGAACTGATAGTCAAACCTCAAACGCGATTTTCGAGAAATTGGATTCCATCAACGGTCTTAACATCTCTAGAATCGATTTATTTGAAGTTTTGTATAGTTATTCAGTGTAATCGTAGTTTAGACTTGGAAAATGTTTTTCTTCGTTATATTTTGGTCGTTAGTTATTCACAGCAGTAATGTCATTCATCCATGAAAAAACACAATTTTTTTGTGATTGAAATATGATGGCAAAAAAGCTCGACCAAGAAGTATCCAGTTTTATTTATTTCCAAAAAAGATCTGTTTTTTTTTTGCTTCAAATTAATCGGCTAGTCAGAATCAACTATATCAGTGAACCTTTCAAATCTTCCTGTTCGAAAATCGAGTATAATTATTAATATTTATATTTATGTGCAAAGATTTATTAATATTTATACATACCTATGAACAATTATTGATATTTGTATTTATCTATGAATTATTATTATTTACATTGAATTTTGAACAATTATTAATACTTATATTTTTTATGACCAGTACTCACTATATTTTATCGAAAGTTACACCCATCTTTGTTAACATATGACTCTACGAAATAATGCCTTGTATGAATGACCGTACGTTAGAAATTGGATAAAATCGTTCGTCGCTTCAGGCAACTCAAATAAAATATTCCAACGCGCAGTGCAGAAATCGGAGATTGAAGGTAAATATATAACAACGGTAGAACTGCCAGTGAAACTTTCAACGCTTTTTTTTGTCTCTAAATCTAAACGCAGTAAAAGCTTTAATAAATTCCTATTTAAAGGTGTTTCACGAGATTACTAATAATTGACGAAAGATTTCGTTACAACTAAAATTAATATTCGCCATAAACAATTATTATTCAATATGAAATCAATCTTTGCAGGCGACGATCCCAACGTAAAACGAACAACGAAACCTAACTGAAAACAACAAAAGGAGGATCCCGAAAAAAAGAAATCAAAAAAGTATTTTTACACCTAATCCTGATAATCGATAAATCCAGTAGTTCGAGCTTTCGAAAAATCGAGTATACAAAATTCAAAAGTCGAAATTTCCACTCGTCAACGAGATCAATTGGCGAATCAACCGAGTGTCGTCGGATTGATTTCGAGCTTAATTTGCAATTTCCCGGACGTAGGGGAAGCCTATTAAAAGGGGGTTCCCTCGGGTAATAAAAATAGTAGAAATATCGAAGAAAAGGATTTTCCATCGGGAGTACGCTTGTTGCAGGAAAGTGAGACGTGGACCTAAGAAGACTGAGGTCTTCGTCTCAAAGACAGGGTTTCTTCCCTCGTCTGCATTTTTCTGGGCAAAGAGTTCGCGTGGGCCTCGACGAACAATGTCTGGCTCGTGGCCCCCCCCGAAGTCGAACTACTTCAACGGTCCACGATAGGTAACTATATCTCGTCCCCGTATTATTCTTGGACCAGGAAAACTCAAGTAGGCTTACCGTGCTCCCAGCGTTGATCGATCGATCTCGATCTTCCTCAACGTTTTCTTATACACGTATATATACTTTCATATACTTCTACAATTAATTCATATATATGTATACAAAACGTGTAAGGAGCCTGTACACTACTTAGCTCACGAGACTTCGCGAGCTCTACGAGGCTCCCGGAGGCCTTACAATTCGGCGAAGAGGACCATCGTCCTATATAGAACGACACTCCACTTTTTTTCTTCAGGAATCTTTGCGAGGCTTGCGAATAAAATCCCGGAAGGAAGAGAAACGGTCTGAGGAGGTTTGAGGATGAAGGTGGGAGGGAGGGGGTTGAGAGAGCGGGCGGAAGGGAGAAGAAGACGAGAAAGAAAAGCTGAATAATGTGTGGCTGCATGGGAGAGGGAAATAAAGCGGAGGGGGGAGGACGAGATTAAAAATTACCGGAAGGGAAAACAAAAGCCATCCTTGCCGGGTACAATAGCCTGCAACTCTCCGATTGTAAATTCTGGGGGAGAAATTCATTTGATATTTACCGAGAAATTCATTTCGGGTTTTCTTTTTTTTTTTCGAAAGTCGATGCGAATCGTTTTCGTGGAGAAAGTAATGATAATAATGAGAAAGTATGAAAGTATTGGAGAGGCGAACATTATTTTCACGGAGGAAAAGAGAGAGAAAAAATCCGCTTTCTTTTTTAGTGAGGCCGGAACAAATTGTTTGAAAATCCGTAGTCAAAAGAACGCGGAGGATAAATATTTATGGGTCATTCTTACACAAGGTGAGAGAAAGATGGAGAGAGGGAACGGCCGATGGCAGCCTGTTATGTGGTTTAACAAGCCACCGACCATCACGTACCCGAACTCTCATTACCTTCACAAATTCGCGAACGTCAAAGAGGGACGTTCACTCGGACGAGGGACATTTGAAAAATGGGAGGAAAAAAAAAACAACGACGAGGGAAAACGTTTAGATGCGAGGCTTTGGAACGCTCTCTCAGAATCATTTGGTCAGGTGAACCCCTTTTTTTGATAACTTATTCGTTTTAATACGGATGAAAGGTTTACCGAAAATTGGGGTGAATAATTTGAGGAGAGAGGGAGAGAGAAAAGTTTTACGAAGAAAAAGAGATTTTTGTTTGCTGAGGGGTTCATTGATCAGTGACGTAGGAAAAGCGTAATTTTCGTCTTGGAAGAGCCTTTTGGCAGCTTAGCGTGAATTTCTTTTCTTTGTATTTGGCTTTGATGTCCTGAAATGAAGTCATCTGATAGAAGTAATAAAACTTAGAATGTTTGTTGAAATTTTTAATAGAAATTGGAACCTAATAGGATTACAGTTTTTAAAACATGTAGAAGATGTATCACGTGACAATTTGGCCCTATTTTTCAAACCGCCTTTTCTCAAGGACGAAGCATTTTTATCGTAAAATTGAAAGATCAATGTCTGCATCTATGAATTCTATGGAGATTTATACTCCATTTTTCATTAAATAGTTAACCACTGGTGAGAAAAGAAATTTCGAAAATCTGCGAGATTCTGTTATCGATCTGACATGCTCTTCAGTGGAATCTTCATTTTTTTTTACTGATTCATAAAAAATGTACGTAATTTTTCGAAAAATGGTGATGACCAGAAGAGAGTAGATTGCAAAAATAAAAAAAAAATTATTACCGAGTTCATGCAGACTTAGAGATTCCAAATGAGAAGGAAAGTTGATTTCGCACTATTTCCTGAGTAATATCGTTTGAGAATTTTTTATTTGAAATTCTCAAGCGGATTTATTGGATCTTCTAAAATAAATCGTATTGAGTGACCTTATACATAATTTTGTTGGGGAGTCCCAAGACGAAGGCACGTCTCTATAGGGATTTGCCAGGGACAACGTACGTGGGAAGTCCACGTTGGAATTCAATTGGATTCTGCACTGTTTCCCGATCAAGCCTGCTTGAGAATTTTTACCACGTTCGAATCGAAAATATGTGAAAAGTCACGAGTAAAAAGCAACTCGGCGTGTCGAAACACATCCTGCAGGCTTCGCGTGTACGTGTGACGATATTGTGCCAAACTCCAGTCTCATCAATCTCGATCGATAATTGCAGTGGATTTTCAATGACGGAATTCAAACCGATTTTTGAGATATACTTTCTCAAGTCATTTACACTTTTTCAAGATAAGATTTATATTTCTCAAAGTTCCACTCGTATTTCATATCTATATATTTCGTTTTGAAAATCCAACGTACAGAACGCGATGGGATCCATCAAGAATCTTATCGGACTCTGATAGATAACGTGGAAATGCTAAGGTATTCAAGGTGAGTTCGTACATTGGATTCCAATAGAGAATCCGAAGAGAATCCAGTGGGACGTTTCAGTACAGGGATCGAACACGATGATTCATTGGATCCATATCAGGAAGCAAGAACAATCGCAGGAACCCAATTGGATTCGAATTGCTCTCGATACCTACAATCTTATAGTAGCGAAACGAAAAAGGAAAAGAAAAATAAAAATAAAAAGAGAATTGAGAATTCAAGAATGTTGAATGTGAAAAAAGAATAAAAATTGTCGTGTCTGGAACAAACGGAGGATCGATCGAGAAAAGGGGCTGCTCTGGGAGTCAGACAAGCAGGTACTATTAGAGTCGAGGGTAGTACCGCAGCGCGCGGAGGGAGACGGTCGAGGGCGAGGGAAGAAAACCCTTTGAAATTCTCTTCGTAGGGCGCGGGAGGAACGCGCGAAACTCTCTCGTGAGCCCGGATAATTACATAGCGATCGTCTCGCTCTCCTGAATCGTTGGAGCACTTCCTCGGGGTCTCGAAACTCCCGGGGTTTCTACCGTGACACCGACGGAAAGCTTGACGTTTATATCGCTCGAAAGTGTACCGCGGACTTGTCCAAAAAGAGCCAGACAGAAATGTGAAAGAAAATCGATCACGTCGGTGTCCAACCTGCCGAAAACTTTTGAACTTATATATACGGGATTCGTGCCTTGGTGAACAACGCGACAAATAAGTTACGGGATTTCGATTAAGGCTTTTTGAAGCTCGGAAATGAAAACTTTTTTTTTTTAACTACTAATGAAGCTATTTCTCTACTTGGACGTAAGACCAATCAATAATTGCTAACAATTCTAAATTCAGAATAAATCTTTACTTCCTTGGTAAAGTCTAATGAAAAAAAAAATAAGTTTTCTCTTTTAAATCTCGAATTTTGTCATTTTTTATCGTTTTTTACCACCTTTAAGTTTGCATTTTTGCGATAAGAAAATCGTTTTTCTTCGACACATTTTTCCTCACGATTTTATTCGCGAAAATAACTTACGCTTTTTCAGATTCCTCATTTAAGGCGTTAGTTTTTAGTGAAATGTTTTCTTACGGTTGTGCCAGATTTTTGTATTGAATGCTTGGAACCGTTTTTCTCAAAAGACATGTATTTGTACCAGCCACTGAGCCGGCATCTTCTATTTCTTTTTTCATTTCTTATTGTGTATTATTGAAATAGAAAATCGATGCGAGTACCTTAAAAAAAATGGGAAATAAATCCTCTAAGCCTTATTTTGATAATTTCGTGAGTATTCATTTAAAAAAAATGACAAAGAATCCTTTTTTTTGGGATGGTTCTCTTTGCTCTCTTTGCTGACATCCAGGCGATACGATTTCAGAATAACATCTGTTTCGGTATTTTAGAAAACGTTGGAACGTTCAGGAGTTCAATTCGAACGTTCGGGGAGAAATTAACGTTTTTGGAGCGTTCGTTAATGCGAACTGTAACGAAGTAATATTAAAGCCTGTCGGGCGATACAGAGGCTCGTTGATGTTTCAAAAGTTTCGACGACCCCGCGGAAACTTTTGTGTAATTTTTCATGACGCCGACTCTACCCAATTTCACGAAGTTTCGGAGTACCCAAAATGTCCGTAAAGTTCAGAGCTGTCGGAAAGTTTAAAAAAAAAGTGTTCATCGTTGGGTGATCCGGGTGACGTTCCTATGAGATTCGCATGATCGAAGAGGCCGCCCTGATTCTTCTATCATTCAGTTGATGCAATATTGCAGCTTCGCAAGATTTTTCTCCGGACTGGGGAGAAAATGGAGCAAAGTTCGATTTTCACCCCGCATCGAATCCCCTCCACAATCCAACCCTTCAATCCCGGTGCGAAGTTAAAAGCGACGTTTAAAAAGTTTCAAGAACGGAGAGGGTGGTCCCGTTGGGTATCGAGTAATTCGAAACATTTCCGAATGCTTGCGAGGCCTTGGAACTGGAAGATCGTTCTTTGCTTGGAAGGATGTTAGAAAAGGTTTCATGAGAAGTTCCAATGCAGAAATTGACAAAAACGTCCAATTGGATAGCTATACTTGTTCCTATTTCCTGATAGAAATTCGATGGATCATCGTATTAGATCTAAGTAGCAAAACGCCACATTGGGTTCTCTTTGTGTTCTCCATTGGAATCCAATATACGAATTCAAATAAATGAATATTACAGCGATTCGTTTTGGATACATTGAAGATTCGGGATTGATATTTTGTTTCTTTTCGATACCATAAGATTGTAGGTATAGAGAGCAATTCGAATCCAATTGGGTTCCTGCAATTGTTCTCGCTTCTTGATCCGGATCCAATGGATCATCGTATTTTATCCCTGTACTGAAACGTTCCACTGGATTCTCTTCGGGTTCTCCATTGGAATCCAATGTATGAACTCACCATGAATCCATAGGATTTCCACGTTATTTGGCAGAGTCCGAAACGATTCTTGATGGATACCATCGCGTTCTGTATGTTGGATTTTCAAAACAAAATATATTGATATGAAATACAAGTGGATCGTTGAAAAGTATAAATATTATCTTGAAAAAGTGTAAATCACTTGAGAAAGTATATCTCGAAAATCGGTTTGAATGCCATCACTGAAAATCCACTTTACCGAAATTTTGGAAATTACCCTTCGTGATTGATAAACTGGACTTTGGCATAATATCGTCACACGTACACGCGAAGCGTGCAGGCTGTGTTTCAACGCGCCGAGTTATTTTTTACTCCTGACGTTTCACGTATCTTTGATTCGAACGTGGTAAAAATTTTCAAGCAGCGTTGCTCGGTATCTCGGATCGGCTCGGATCGAACAGTGGAGAATTCAATTGAATCCCATGTGGACTCTTCGCGTACACTGTTTCAGGCAAATCCCTATAGAGAGGTGGGTTCATTTTGGGACTCCCCGAAAAATTTGTGCATAGGTTTACAAAATGATATATTTCGGGAGATTCAACAAATCCGGATGAAAATGTCGAATAAAAAAAAAAAACGAATGGAAACAACGTCAACCGGGAATCGCGTAATCCACTCGGATATTCCAATAGGGATTCCTCGTGTGTACTCCATCTCCATTAATCCCCATAGAGACGCGGTAGGATCTAGGGACGACGAATTTCTCGTCGGGGATCTTCCGTGGAGTTTCGTGAATATTTGTACGCGGCCAAATTGGTTGCTCGCGTATCAATATTTGCAGTATTCTTCCCGAGATGGAAAAATGTTTCGAGGAATTTCGAAGCCTGGGTTAAAAAAGAACGACGGCGCACCAAGTGTACTAATCCATGCGTACATATATTCAGGAAAGTAAAGAGGAGCGCCGCCGGATTGTATTTGTGTGTAGGGGCGTATGTACCAAGGGGCGCACCGTATAACAAACGGGGGGCGAAAAAGCAACGGGAAATCGATCGATTTTACGTTTCTCGGCGTTCCGGTTTGTCCAGGCGCCGCGACTTCCCCGACTCTTGGAAGCATACAGAAATAAAGGCTCCGGCGAATGTCGCCACGGTTCGAATCATCGGACCGTTCAACGTTCCCCCACGATTTTTCTGGATTCAGGCAAAGGTCACGCGAAAAGTCTCGTTTCGATGTAAATCCTGGTGGAAGGGTAGTACGTAGCCGAGAAACGGACAGGTGGTCACGGATTCGACCAAAATCGGAAGAGACAAATTTTTATCTCTAGCTTATGCAAATCCGTTTCAACCCCCTCGTCTGTTTCGTGATTTGTGAAAATCCGGCAAATTTATAACGTCATTTTTGTGGGCCCTTGGTGTTCGAAGGGAGGTAAAGGGTTGATAAGAATATCTCGATATCATCATCTCAGGAAATCCAGCAATCGTGGAGCACAAAAAATCCAACGATTGTTTTTCCATTTATTGAGCCTTTTTTTCCCTCGATGTTTGGCCGCCCTTTTGTCCAATGGGAGGAAAATGGTTTAGACGAATATTTCGAGATCCTTATTTGAACAATTCAAATAATCATCTGGCTGGGAAAAATCCAATGATTTGTTGCCATTTTTTCTCGAAGTTGATCAAAGCCTAAAACTTTTGGGCCTTTTTCCCTTTCTCGATGCCTGACTGCCCTTCACTCTTATAATCGTGAAAACTTCACCTCTTGGTTCACCCCACCTCAACCTCGTTTAATCCAAAGTAACCTTTCGAGGAAATCCACTCCAGGGCCAAAATTGAGGTCCAACCGAAATTTCTGTTCGCGAACGCGAACCCGTGTGGAAATCAATAAGTGGCAATAGACTCTGCTGGTGCGGAGAGAAGCGCTCTCTTCGTTTTGCCTCGCTCGACTCGCACCACGGGAGGAGTTATTCCTCCTGCTGGTGCCTCTGCCCTCTCTGCCTCCCTTGCATTACTTTTCGTGAACTCTCACTGTAGGGCCACAGAGCGTGCCACGAACTCGCATCGCCCTCATCGCCACGTCTATTTCTCATTTTTCTCGCCGTTGGTTTTTTTTCCTTTTTTTGTTTTCAACCTCGCTAAAGGAACGTTTTCCGGTTTCCTGGATTCCTCCTCCACGTATGATGGGTACAGAGATCGATAAGAGTTCACGAAAAAAAAAATATATATATATATTAATAAAGAGCAGAATGGTCGAAGGGTTTGTCAAAACTGCTCAAGAAAGATCTCACAACATAAATTCCGAAGGATAATATCGAGAATTGAAAAAGACCAAGATCCCCGGAAACGATTGGGAGTCGATTGAGGAAAATGCGAGTCGCACCATTTTAGGATCTGAAGAATGGTCCCTGGGCCTCCTAGGAGCCTCCCCAGCTCTTTGGTATTATTTGAGTCCTCTAGAGCCTTTAGCGTTCCTTTTGGGTCTTTTGGGGTATCCCAGGACTCTCTTGGAGTCTTCGAGATCCTTTTGCAGTCTTTGTAACCCTTTAGAAGTATTTGGGACCCTCTTGGGACAGTTGGGACTCTCCAAGGACTTTCAAGCCCCATAAAAAAGAAAAATCTCGTGATTAGACTCTCAACAAGAATTCGCAACATCGTGCACTTCGAAATACGTAAGAAGGGTCATCACATCGTAAAAATAGAAATTAAAAAAAAAACCGAAAAACCGACGCGATCGAAATTTCGAAAAGTAAGAACGGCACAGTCGAAAAGGCGCGAATCCGAACGAATCCGGCACTACAACAACGAAAAAAAAAAGACCGCACAATTCATCGAAAAGCCCACGAACCGTAACGTCAAAATGTGCACGACGGTATAAAAAAAATCTTCGAAGGTTCAATCTGCAACGGTTATTCGAGAGAGAGATCTCGACAGAAAAAAAAAAACAAGAAACGAGTACAGTCACGTTACCGCTGTCACTGACCCTTCGCGAACTGTAAACGTCGTATTTATACTCCTGCAGCGACGTGAAACTTTTTCCGCGATATCCTTGGACAGTGCACTGAGTATAAACAACGTACGTGTCCTACGTTGTACTTCCTGGCCCTCTTGTACGTGCGAGAACTTTGTTCCCAATTTGTACTCCGTCCGACGTGACGAATCGCCGGTGATTTTCGTATCGTTGCGCCGCTTTTATTTACTGAGAGGGAAAGTGATCGAGAGAGAGAGAGAGAAAAGGAGAGAAGATGGCAGGACAGAGAGAGAGAGACAGACAGAGGGATATAAGCTGTAGGATTCCCCCTCCGCAATCCAAAGAGAAGGATAATTGACCCGACTCGTAAATAATTTTCAAACTGAACCAAACATGAAAAAAAAACCAAAAAAAAAAAAGAATTTTGTATACGAGAATAGAAAAGAAAAAGCTCGGCTGTATGGGGGTGAGAATTTATCACGGTCTTGTTCCGAGGAGTTTAGTGTGTCTCACCAGCGGTCTCGCGCGTCCGGTACGTCTCTCGTGTGTCCCGTACTCGTTCGGAATAACTTCGTTAGAGCGAGAACGAAGGAACGACGAAAGAACACGAACTGCCCTACGAGAGTCACGGACTCTGTTGGTGCGACTGCCTCCGTTTGCACATGCGCGTTGCTTATCCTCGCGTTTTCTCTCCTACCCCCTCCCCCTCTCCTCGGAGTATCGGTCTATCTCTCTCCCTCTCTCCTGCCGGTTGATTTAGGGGTGGATTTCACCCCCTGCCCTCCTCGAGCTCCCCCACATCCTGTCCTAGCCGGTCGAGCTTTACTCTCTCGCCCAGTCCTATCGCACTCTCGCATTCGCCAGTTTTCTTCCCTCTCGTGTGCTCGTCGCCTTTCGCCTTCAATCCCCATACTACCCCCTGCCAGTTGTTGTCTCTTACCTCTTTCATCCTTCATCCCCCATTCGCATCCTTCCTCGTCTCTCCTGCTTCCTGTGCGCTCTCTTCGTGCTTTCACCCTTCTATAACCCCTTGCCCTCACGCTTCCTCGTTGCTTCCTCCGCGCGCCCTCTTTCACGCTTCATCTCCTATCCTCCACTCTCACCTTTCATCCCCCACAAATGTCCGTATATATATATATATATGTGTGTGTATATTCTCTCTCGCGTTTGGGTCTTTCTCATCGTCTTTCTTTCTTCACGCTTCATCTCCCTCCGGCTGTCCCTTTTTCGCAGCCATAGTTCCCGTTCGTCCTTACTCCTTTTTCGCTTTCACGCTTCAACCTCCGTATTTTCGTTGCTCTCCCTTCACCGCCCACCCCCCCCCGTACGATTTCGTCCCCCGGCATTCTTTCTCATCTCGATCTTCTCGGACGTTTGTAGTCTCGCAATCGCCAGGACTGAACCTCGCGCGTTCTTTTTTTTCGCCTCTACACGCCTCTTTTTTGTTTTTTTCGTTCTGGAGGAGCCTCAAACTTGGAGGAGGGTACAAGGGTACCCCTTTTCTCGACTCGAGTTCCATCACAGGTTTTTACCGCTCCTCGAGCTTCCGTTGCTTTCTTCCGGAGCGTTGTTTCTTCCTTTTTTCCCTGCTTTTCCATTCCTTTTTTTTTTCTTCTTCCCTGCACTCTTGTTGAATTCCCCTACCCTTGTGTTACCTTCGTCCACCTTACCGGGTCACGCTTCATCGCGCTCTCTCTCTCTCTCTCTCTCTATCTCGTCCTTTTGCGTTTCATCCTTTCCTTCGCACGGTTTGCCTACAATTTCGCGATCCTTGCGAGAGGGAGATCCCCTTCCCCCACCCCTCTTGCCATCGCATCGTGTTTTCCTTCTTTTCCTATTGCACACGGGAATCTCCCTCGCACTGGCACTCGAAAGCGTCCGGGCTCACATCGACTCGAAACCCCACCATTCGTCGGTCACCCTCGCACTCTTGCTCTTTCCGTCCTTCTTTCCCTCCCTCCTCCTACCATCCCCCTCTGTGTCTCTCTGTTTCTCTTTAGCCGAGGTCGGCATACGAGCACACCAGGAGGAGGGAGAGGAGTAGCAGGAGGAGGAGGATCTTTCGCGCCTATATGCGCGAGGCTCGCGTCTGCGCACTCGAATCAACAAGGATGTATTATAATTTCCATCTCTCTTCGTACCTCGCACTTTTATCGGACTTTCCTCGGGTTCTCGTGTTGCTGGACTTGCCGGAGGAGCGTGTAGAGCTCGAAACCTGTACCTACCTAACAACCCTTTCTCTTTTCGAGTTTCTCCGAGCCCTTCGCGTCCTCCTCACCCTCGGATATACCAGCGTCGACGCGCCGCCACTCCGGGAAACTCTTGGGCATCTCTCACACCGGCATCGAGATTAGAATTAATTCCCGAGGCCGAGCGCATGCTTTCTACTCCTGTAGAGTTGCCCCCTTAAAGTGTGGGACTTGTGTGTACGTTTGCGCACACACGAACTCTCTCATCTACTCCCCCATCCCTCCTCGTCTATCACCTGGGGATGTTTACACTATAGTTTTATATTAAGTACGCAAACCCTTCGCGGGAACGCGCCGAGACGAAAACGACCGAGTCGAGGCGAACGTCGACTCCGCATGGACCGACTTCTTTACGATCGTACACCTCCCCGTAGTGTATTGTCCCAATACACAACCGTATTGTATTCCTCCAAAATCCCATTGGAAATAAATATTTTCAAACGGCTTTCGGTTACGGAAACACCACGATTTTTTGACGATTAAACGACGTATTTCGTCCTAGAATTGGGGCGAAACACCCCGCACTCAAATTTTCTAACGTTTTTTTTTTAAGAAGTTCTTCGGGGGATAAATGTGTTGAAAAAAATTGAGGAATTTAATAATAATGTAAAACAACTTTCGATTATTAAAGAATTTGAGAATATTAAGAAACTTCAAAAATTTAATAAAAATGGGAAACAACTTTAAATTACTCATTGAGCGTTTATATGTTCTAAGAAATACATTTTTATAAAACAGCTTCAAATGTTCAATGAAAGTACGAAACAACTTCAGTAAAGTCCGTTTTTTTTCACAGAAGGAAAAAATGAAATGTCATTTTTTAAATGAAAAATACTGACTTTACTGAAATTCGGGAGGTTTGCTAAAATATGGCAAAATGTCATTGAACTAAATGGATATTTCTTTTTATAAATAAGATACAATGTCGAAACGAGCACACGACAAAATCGTCGAATTTGACTGGAATTGTTATTAAAAGTGGAGAATTAACATTTTTTAAGTTTTTATATTATTAAATGAGCTTTTTGTTTGACACGATCAGTTTTTAACGAAAAAGACGACGAGCGCATCGATAAAATTTCCACAACTCAGGATATCCGTAGGACGAAGAAAATAGTTGAAAAACTAAAGGTTTTCTAAAAATACATTCTTTTTGGTGCTTCGTTGAAATCTAATCGGAGAAAGCCACTATTTGATAGAAAACCTATTTGCGTTTCTGAACGTCTTAATTCCAGCTTTATCCGCGTCTTACTGAGCTCGAAAGATCCATAAATTTCCGAAAACGTCCGGCGAAACGATAATTTAATTCCAATCGAGTTATTCTTGGAAAATTGGTCATCAGTGAACATTTTGCATCGGCAAAATTGTTGGGAAGTCGTTTGGACCCTTGAATAATAATCGGTCGTTTCCGAAGAGAGGAAAGACCCGAAAACAAAATAGGGTAATTCGAGGACAGATGGCCATAGTTTTTTCTGGGGCAATTTATGTTGAAGTACATCAAATAAAACAAATACTTTTATTTTTATTCAATCATTTGTTTATTAGTTATCAAATTGAACACGAAATAATAACAAAAATCCAACGTTAACTTCACTTGAAAAAAAAAACATACACAATGGGGTGGCCATCTCTCCTATGCTATTCAATATAAGATGACCATAGAAGTTGAGGTAAGATGGCCATACTATTTTAATCAATATAAGGTGGCCATGTGGAGGAATCATAGAGAAATGAGCGCTCCACACCTCAAAAACG
>JAPYZJ010004185.1:0-14235 GCA_030522765.1 Ophioninae sp. B BG-2022a | reverse complement strand
TCAATTCAAAATTCAATTCAATTCGAAATCCAATCCAATTCAAAATTCAATTCAATTCAAAATTCAATTCAATTCAATTCAAAATTCAATTCAATTCAATTCAAAATTCAATTCAATTCAATTCAATTCAAAATTCAATTCAATTCAAAATTCAATTCAATTCAAAATTCAATTCAATTCAAAATTCAATTCAATTCAAAATTCAAAATTCAATTCAAAATTCAATTCAAAATTCAATTCAAAATTCAATTCAATTCAAAATTCAATTCAATTCAAAATTCAATTCAATTCAAAATTCAATTCAATTCAAAATTCGATTCAATCAAAAATTCAATTCAATTCATCTCGATTCAATTCAAAATTCAATTCAATTCAAAAGTCAATTCAATTCCAAATTGAATAAAAAATGTAATTTAATCAATAATTCTCTAAATTATCGGGATTCTGAGATCACTGAAGTTTTGCCCCAACAATTGACACGACCCAAAGTTGTTTCGCAAGCTTCCAAAGTCATAAAATTTTGCAGACCGAGAGGAGTCCATAAAGATCGATCGTTTCATGCGCGAGACCGGTGATAAGTGGAAGAACGTTTCGATGGATCTACGTTGCGTTCAGAGCATGCTAGAAGAGGTGGTATCCTATTGGCGTCGTTGGAGCTCGGTATCGAGCGAGTTCGAGGCTTGGTTGAACTCATCAGAGCCAGCATTGGGATTGCCAGAAGAGGAGAGAATGGAGTATTTCCAGGATATTAGCGTATGGAAGGACAAATACCAGCAGATGTCGGACAGCGTGAGTTTCCTCGTGGCAACATCCGATGAGACGGTTGGATCGAGTTTGAAGGCTCGTTACGAGGAATTGTCGAGACGTTGGGAGCGTTTGTTCGGCGAAGCTAAGCAGTACATGCACGCGGGCGATTTGTTGCGCAATCGTAAGGATTATCGTTCGGGAGTTGAGAGTCTGCAGGCGTGGTTGAGGGCCGCCGAATCAGCGTTGTCAACAACGGATCTAACGTCAACCGAGAGAATCAAAGCTTACGGGGAACGTCTCCAAACGTTGCACACCGAAGTCGAGGGAATCGAGGAACTCTTCAAAACGATCAGCAAGAAGTTCCAAACTTTGATCCAAGATTTGTCGCGAGAGGAAGTTGACAAAATGATGATGACTCTGAAGAGGGAGAAGGAAGCTTTGGTCAGAGTTCGCGCGTTGATACCGATGCAGCTACATCTCTATCATCAGCTGTTGGTCCAACAGGAATCATTGGAAGCTGGACAGAGAGAAATATCCACTTGGTTGGACGAAGCGGAACGTCTTCTAGGAAGCGTTGACCTAGCCAGTGGTCGCGATTCGGCTCAGATCCAATTGGAACGTCACAAAGCTTTCTTCTCGAGAACTCTTTATTACAAGTCCATGCTGGAATCGAAAAACAAAGTTTTCGCGAGCATCGTGAAATCCGTGGATCCACAAGCGAACGTTGATACGGCTGAAGGTGGCGCCGCACTGAGAACCTTGAACGAACGCTTCGCCAGGTTAACCCTGGCTTCTCAAAACGCCGAACAACGACTCCAGGAAGCCATCCGATGCTGGAGCAAATTCCGGGATTCCGAGAGACAAATAAACGAATGGCTGACCGCAGCTGAAACCCTGATGAACGACAAACGCATCGAAAATCGACAATCGATGGAACATCAAAAAAACTTTTTTGGCAAAGTCAACGAACGATGGATACAGGATCTCATAAACGCTGGACAGGATTTACGTAACGCGTTGCCGAACGAACAACAGAGCGTCATTAATGATAACGTTGAAAGCCTTCAGAAACGATGGAGAGACGTTCTCAATTTTGCTCCGTTGCATCTCATGAGATTGGAATTTCGGTTGGACGAAGTCGCGTTCGTTCAGTATCTCAAGGAAATCGAAGTTGAGATCAACTCCGAACAACAGGCTCTCATGAAGAACGACGATGTCGATAGCATCGTCGAACGCAACAAAGAATTCTTCGTCAATCGCGGCGTCGTACTCGATGTCGAACGGTGCTTGAGGACCCTCAAGAAAATCAGCTCTGCTTACTGCCAACTCAAACCTGGTGACAATAGCCTCAAGGAAGCCGCACTGAAAGCCGAACAACTGTGGGAAACGTCGGCACAGAGGGTCGAATCACTGCGCGAACAATTGAGACAAGTTCCCGAACAGTGGGCAGCTTACAGAAATAAGTGAGAGCACGTTTCAATTTCTTTTTCATTTCGCCTGACATTCATGGAATATCATTCGAGAAATACAATTAATTAGAAATTCACTTTACGTAACTAAAATTAATTCGAAATTTACTTTGCGTAAATTAATTGGAAATTTACTTTACTAAAATGTATTAGAAATTCACTTTGCGCAACTAAAATTAATTAGTCATTCACTTTACGCTGAAATATAATTCGAGAAATAAAATGAATTAGAAATTTATTCTACGTAACTAAAATGAATTAGAAATTCACTTTACCTAACTAAAATTAATTAGACATTTACTTAAATAAAATGAATTAAATGGAATTAATGAAACTAAAACATTCTAAAAAAAAACTATTCATTTTGACTTATATTACTGTTTTAATTTTAAACTGTAACATCAGATTAAATGTAATTTTATTATTTTTATTTATTCTAATGTTCAAGTTTGAGTTTTTTCCCGGTTAAGTAGAAAGGTTCACTTTATTTCTCTGTAATTTCCTATTTGAATTTCCAATAGGATTTTTCCTATTGTTACAATTTTTCGCCGATCTTGACGATTATGCTTCCGACTTTTTTTTTCAAAGGTTCGACGAGATGGGAAGATGGATGGACCACGTCGACAACACCCTCAGAACTATCCTCAAAGAAGTCAACACCCTCGAGGAGTTTGAAGCCGAGAAAACGATATTTCAGGTAAAAAAATTTGACTTTTTGTTTTTATCGTTAACTACGGTTCATCGCGTTAACCACTTTGATAATGAATCTGTGCCGCTCTCGAAACGGATAGATGCAGACATTGACGGTAAATATGAACCTCGTCTCGTATTTTGTTAATTGGCTAGAGAACAGAATATCGCTGAAAATAATTAGACGAATTTAATTTCTATAATGGAATTTTCATTAATGGAAATAATGGAAATTTCAATAATGGAAATCTATATAATTAAAATCCAAGTAATGGAGATGTAATCAATGAAAATCCGTGTAATTGAAATACAAATAATTGAATTACACATAATGGAAATAAATAAACACAATAAAATAAAAAAGTACAATAAAAATAAAAATTGAAATCCAGATAATGGAAATTCATATAATTGAAATTCAAACACATCAATTCAAATAATTGAAATAAATATCATCGAGATCCAAATAATGGATGAAAATCCAAACAATTGGTATCCATAAAAAGAATAAAAATCGAAATATCGGATGATTCCAATTTCCACCACCAAAAGTCCAACTTCCACAACTTCAAGTCCACCAACTCCTTTGCCCGATCACCAAGCAGCGAAACTGATTCAAAAGTGTCATTTGACGTTTTTTAGAAAGTATGTCACGAGGCCGACAGCAAGAGGGAGGAAATGAAGTGGTTGGTGCAAACATTGGACAGCCTAACTTCGAATCGTTCGGACCGCGAAGCTCTAACCGAGCAGAGTAACCTGGAGCAATTGATAACGCGTTACAAGAACTTGATCCCGACGATCGAGATCACAATGACGAAAACGGATATTTATTCGAAGAGTTACACTTACCGGAAGGAAGTGCGAGAGGTTTGTACTCTCCTGAGGAAAGTGCGAGACCAGAGTGCGACGGAAGTCGGCCAGGAGGCTCCGGATCGTTTGAAGGACGCGGTGGTCCACCAGGAGTCTCGTCTCAACCAATTGGAGCAGCAGCGAGCGAACATCGTAAGCATGCTGCAACGAGGCAAGGATTTATTGAAGGATCAACACGCGCCAACTTTCGTATCTTCGGAAGTTCAACAATTGGAGCACAACTGGAACGACACGTACGGTCGTAGTATCGAGACCTTGAAGAGTCTCAAGAGTACTCAAAAGCTCTGGGAAACTTACGAGCATCAAAAGCAAGAAATCAAGAATCTCGTTGATCACGCCAATCAAGAATTACGAAAAGTCGGACCTGGTGGTTTTCACGAAGCTTCCCAAGTATCCAACGAGTTACGCTCCAAACAAGAGTTAAGCTCGAGCTTGCGCAAAACCACCGACGAAATGATGCGCAAATTGCGCGACACTCACGCCAATCTGTGTACGGTTATACCCCAGGATGACAAGAGGATTGTCATTCAGCGCGAAATCACCGAAATCGAGGAACGTGTCAGTCTCGTTATCGAGACCGTTCACGAACGCGTCGTTCATCTTCAGGAACACAACGCGCGCTGGTCTAAGTTCCAGACGAAACTCGGCGAGTTGAGAGCATGGACTGTTCAAACGGCACCACAGTCGATCGCTAATATTCAGGATTCGGCCATATCGCCCGAAGACAGAGTACGCAAAACTGAAACCCTCCAGAAACAGATACACGAGAAAATTACTATACTCAGAATGCTGGTGGAAGAGTCCAAGGAACTTGTCAAGGGTAAGTCGATTGATCGTTGGGATTGATACGGTTATCAGTGATGGCTGATTGATTTGCTGATCGATATGTGAAAACCACACACTGAAAGAATCTTGTCATATTTTTTTATATATTTTTCTATAGAATTGAAATTTTCTTACTATAATATTTTATATTTTATTCGGGAGGGGAAGCAACAACTTTTGTCCTTCCAATGACCTTGGCCCAGCCAATGACCTTCGTCCTTCCAATGACTTTCGCCATCACACCGCGCTTTGCCTTTTAACCCCCTTCGAACGCCCTTGGAACTTAATAATATTGCTTGATATCAGGAAATTCAAAAAAATCAACGAATTCGGAAAGAAACAGAGAAAGTTTAGAAAAACGCGGAGAAATTTGGGAAACTTCGCAGTAACGCGGAAACATATTTTCCGGATTATTCCAAAGCTTCTCAATTCGCTAAAAAAAATTGCAGAAAATCAGACAAATTTTGGGAGAAAATAGGAATTTTCAAGAAAAATATGTGGAAAAAAGGGAAAATTTAAAGAATTTCAGAGAAATTTGGAAAATTCCAGAATAACATGTAAATCCGTTTTCT
The DNA here is from genome assembly GCA_030522765.1 of Ophioninae sp. B BG-2022a. Lineage (NCBI taxonomy): Eukaryota > Metazoa > Arthropoda > Insecta > Hymenoptera > Ichneumonidae > Ophioninae sp. B BG-2022a. The sequence goes on along the minus strand of JAPYZJ010004185.1, from coordinate 9,062 downwards.
TCAGCTTTCTCCAAAAAGTCTCAATTCACCAATAAGATCGTACACATTTTCGTCGAAAATGGGACATTTTTTTCCAAAACTTCTGGAAAAACAATTCCACCAAGAACATATGGTATTTTTTGCAGACGGCGAGAAGCTGGAAGCCCGTGAGTTGCGTGATGACATAGAAAAGTTGAATACAGCGGTGGGTTCGCTGAACGAGAGTATCGAGTCGCAGCGTGAGTTGGCGACGCGTAATCTCGCGACATGGAAGGAGTACGAAGTGGGAATAAAGAAATTGAAGCCTTGGATCGAAGAGGCAGGAACCCGGGCATCGTCGATGGCATCAAAGCCGACGAGTTTGGATCAAGCTCGTGAAATGTTGATGACAGCGAGAAACTTCGAGAAACAATGCGAGGAGCGTTTACCAGGGGTTCAAGAATTGTCACAAGTGAGCCAGCAGATATCGGGTAGAACGGTAGCTCCGGACGAGGTCGACGCGGTTTACACGCGTTGGAACTCGATTCACGACGTGGCGGTGCAAGCGACAACAAAACTGGACAAACTGGTATCATCCTGGAGTACATTCGAGACGGAAGCCGGTGAATTTTCACGTTGGTTGAAAGAGAGCGAAAGATTATCACTGACGGAGCCAAACGTTCGTACACCGGAAGCGAGCAAGTTGGAGCAAGACTTGAACCGTTTGAAGGACTTCAACAAGGTCATATCCGATCGTCAAGCCCAACTTATATCACTGACTCAAGTTTCGGATCACATAAGCCATGGCTTATCTCTGGAAGGTGCGACATCGTTGAAAGCTAGAATTTCCGAGATGAAGACTCGTGTCGGTAACCTTGCCGATACCGTTAGACACCACATTAACATCGTATCCGATGCTCTTCTGTCCCGTCAAGAATTGCACATGAAAATCACCGATTTCGAGAATTGGATGGCTCGTTTGGGTTCCTCAATAGCGGAAATAAGCGAAGTCAACGTTGACAACGTTGATGCCAATCTCCAAGCCGTTCACGGATACCTCCAGGAACACACGGAGAAACAATCGGCGTTCAACGCTATTTACGAGGAAGTTAAACGTTTGTTGGTACAAGCGTCACCCGAAGAAGCCTCTAGCCTCGACGAAGTTTATCGTAATTTGGCTGATCGATACAAGTCTCTCGACGATGATCTTCGCCAGCGGAAAAAGTGTTTGGAGAAATGGTCCGAATTGCTCAATTGGCACAACGAGACCAACGCACAATTGTCGCACTGCAAGTATCAGCTCGAAGCCCGGAAACCTAATGTCGGTGACCTTGAAAGGTTATCCGGTGAATTGGGCGGTGTGCGATCCAGAATTGAAACTTGGAAGGAACAAATACCCGTGGTTGATGGTTCGGTCGGTATACACATGCGCGATAAACTCGGAAAACCTTTGACTGCTTCCGCTATGGTTAATGACCTTGAAACAAAATCCATCGCCTTGAATACCGAGCTATCGTCGAAACGCGACAAACTGGAAAATCTCGGTGCCCGTTGGGACAACTTCCGGAAGTTGCAGCAAAAACTTACCGAAGAAATCGTCGATACCCAAACGAGTTTGCAAAAGATCACTTACGAGGTTGACACCTGTCAGAAGCTTTCGAACGCCGTCGAAAAAATCGGCGAACTCATCGACGATCATAAATTACGAGAACCCGATAAAGATCTTCTTCATCACGAAGGTAACGCTCTCATCAAGGAAGATCAGAAAGCTATGACGAATGTTCAAGTTGTCGTTTCCTCGGTCGACGCTAATTGGGAAAAAGTTAACGAGCTGCTCATCGAACAAAGGAAAAAGTACGCCTCGATGGAAACTGACTGGCAGGCTTACGTAGAAGCTCGTGAAAAAATCTCCAAGATCATCGAAGACGCCAGACGACTTTGCGAAACCTCCGGAGATGGGGATGATCGAAGGTGGGCAAACATTTTCCGAATACGATATGGTACACGATTTATATGCGAGAATCTACTCGGACGTTGAATTTTGGCTTTGTTGAAAATTCAACAACGGTTATTAATCGAAAATTAAGTTTTTGAGTTAATTAACATACGTATAAAATTGAGTTATTGAGTTGATTAACATACGTATAAAATTATATTATTGAGGTAATTGACATACGTATAAAATTGAGTTATTGAGGTAATTGACGTACGTATAAAATTGAGTTATTGAGGGAATTGACATACGTATAAAATTGAGTTATTGAGGGAATTGACATACGTATAAAATTTAGTTATTGAGTTAATTAACGAACGTATAAAATTTGGTTATTGAGTTACCTGACATACGCATAAAATTATATTATTGAGGTAATTGACATACGTATAAAATTGAGTTATTGAGGGAATTGATATACGTATAAAATTGAGTTATTGAGGGAATTGACATACGTATAAAATTGAGTTATTGAGTTAATTAGCATACGTATAACATTAAGTTGTTGAGTAAATTGACATACGTGTAAAGTTCAGTTATTGAGTTAATTGGCATAAGTATAAAATTAAGTTATTGAGTGAATTAACACACGTATAAAATTTAATTATTGAGTTATTGAGTTAACTGACACACGCATAAAATTAAATTATTGAGTTATTGAGTTAATTAAAATACGTATAAAATGAAATTATTGAGTTAATTAACACACGTATAAAATTAAGTTATTGAGTTAATTAACATACGCATAAAATTAAATTGTTGAGTTATTGAGTTTATTAATACACGTATAAAATTAAGTTAATGAGTTAATTAACATACGCATAAAATTAAATTGTTGAGTTATTGAGTTTATTAACACACGTATAAAATTAAGTTATTGAGTTCATTAACACACGCATAAAATAAAATTGTTGAGTTGATGAAATTCGATGTTTCATTTCAATGAATCATTAATGAAAACGTTGACGACCGTTTTTGCTTGCAGTTTCGCTCCGAACGACGCGACCCAAGCTAGCGCGGCTCTGGAGAAGCACAAGAGAGGATTGGAGCTCTTGAAGAAAGCTAAGCAATATTTGGACAAGATGGACTCGCGAGGGCAGCAAATAATGAAGGAAGCTTCGCTGATGCCGAATTTCAAATCGGAAAGTATCGAGACTGATTTATCGTCGATTCGTGGTCGTTATCAAGAAACGTATACCAGAATCGTGGACGAGACTCAATCCCTGGAGAGCCAGGTTATAATGTGGAAACAAATCGAAGAATCGAGATACGAATTGACACGTTGGTTGAGCGATACGAACGAGGCTCTTGTAAACGCTTGCGAACGTTTAACCGACGTTGAAAACGGTCAAGCTCGATTGTCAAGATATCGGGAAGAATTGCCGGCTCATAGTCTCATCCGCCAAGGAATCGGGACGAAAAGCGATCAGTTGAGGAAAATAAACAACGACGCGGAAATGCCAACGCTTCGTTCCTTGAATCAACTCTTGGACGACCAGTTCAATCTGATAAAGGAAACGGCTGCTAAACTGGAATCCATGACTTCCAATCTCAGCGAAGCCGAACGCTCGATTCGGGAAGATCTGAAGAAATCATCGGAGTCCATAACGAAAATTCGGGAAGATATAATAAGATGCGACGATTTGACCGGTGAAAACGCCAAGATTCTCAGCCGTGTAAACAAGTGCCGAGAATTGAAAGTCGAGCTGGCAAAAGCTGGAAAAAAGCTGATCGAAATTGATGACAAAATCGTAACGGCCGGAAATTCATATCCGGCTATCGGAAGATCCAGTTTACCGAAAGAGCTCGAATCGCTTCGTCAACGTCGAGACGGCGTCGAAGCTCATGCTGACAAGGTCGCCGCGACCTTGATCGCCTTTTTGACGAAACTTTATCACGAGAAGTTCAGCGGGTTGCAGAGAATGGTCGGAAACTTGAAGGAAAAGGTCATATGGTGCGAACCCGAAGAAAGCAGCGATCGTTACAATCTCGAAGTTAAAATGGCTTCGTTGATGGACGTTGGCTCTGGAATCGCCGATTGTCAAACTCGCAAAGCCGACACCGATTCGTCATTGAAACTTCTCGAAACCGTTGAAAGCAACGAAATCACGATGGCTCTGAGTATCGAACGTGATCGTGTCGCCGAAGACCTCGAATCCCTTAAAACAAGCCATTCCAATATCAGAAACGTTCTCGAACGTAACATCGTGCTCTGGCAACGCTACGAACTCGGATCGGAAAACGTTGTTTCCTGGTTGAAAGAAATGGAAAATCGTATTAGAGCCGAAAGCTCGTTGCTCGTTGATTTACCGGAAATCGAAAAGAAAATTGACGAAATTGAAAAACTTAGGGGAGTCGTTGATAATTATCGTAAAGAGGTCGATGACCTCACTGACCTTGGAGGTGATATTCTCAAGGTCAGCCCGGAATCTAGGGTCGCTCAGTACGTCGGACATTTGAATACTCGGTATCAAGCCATCGTGAAATTCTTGGCTCAACACTCGAGGAAACTCGAGGAATCCAAGGACGGAAGAAACGAATACAAAGATCACGTGAAAGAATTGGAATGTTGGATCGACGAAGCGGAGACAAAATTGAAAACCTTCGATGGCATCGGTGGACCCAAACCCATCACTTTCTATCAATCCAGACTCAAAGAACTCAAAGCTTTCGCTGATGATCGAGAAAAGGGACAAGCTCTTCTCAACAAAACTGCCGAAGCTGGTGAAACACTTTTTCCACGTATCACGCCTGAACACAGGGAAACCATGAGAGCGGAATTGAGAAACTTGAGAAATCGCGTTGACGCGGTCACCGATCGGGCTAATGGAATTTATAAGAAAATCGAGAACGACATGATGCATCGATCTTCATTCGAGGATAAATACTCACAGGTATAAACTTTAATTATTCTCAGGACATCGATGTTTTTTCGCATGACCGGAAGTCGATTTTCGGAATGTTTTTAATTCATTTTAATACGAGATTTTTTTCTTTATTCTTTTAAGGGCTTAAAGTGGAAAGTATAAACATCGAATTTTGAAAAACATGACTAAAAAATAGAACGTTTAAGTTGTCATTATTAATGGCGTACATCGAGTTTTATTAATGAAGATTTAATTCTTTTAATTCTAATAATGAATTAATAATTAATAATTTGATTAATGAAGAATTAATTAATTGAAAAAACCGTTTCCAGGTGAAGCAATGGTTGATCGACGCCCAATCAAAGTTGGGTGACAAGCAAGAGCTGCTTCCGACTCTTCAAGAGAAGAAGTTGGCGCTGCACTCGTACCGGGCCATTTTCCAGGACGTGAGTGTTCATCGAAACATCCTGGAGCAGCTCCAGGAGCGTTTGGGAACAGTACCTGACGACGAAGCCAGCGAGATGTTGTCAAGCGTGATAGACTCGTACGAGAAGTTATCGAGCAACGTTGAAGACCGTATAGGAATAGCGGAGAAGCACGTTGCGAATCACGAGGCTTATCTCCAGACGTTCGACAAAGCAAGAGATTGGATATCAACAATAGTGAACGAAGCGAGTCCACTTATCGAGGGTGATCTCTCGATCGAGCGTGAATCAGCTAAATCTCGAATTCTCCAGTTGGAAACGATTCTCCAGCAGAAAGCAGAAGGGGATCGTATCCTGGAGGATTGTAACGACCAGCTGAATATAATATTGGAGCAAACATCGATAAACGGGCATTCCTCATTGTTGAAAGCTTTCGAATCGGAAAAATCGACTTGGCGAGAATTCCTGTCGAAGTGTACAACGACCAGAGACAAGCTCGCGCGTCTTTTCGATCAATGGGCCGAATTTGAAAAATTGGTAGAATCCCTCGAATCCTGGACTAAGTCTATCGAGTCACAAGTCAAAGATCAGAGTTTGAAAAGCACCGAAGAAACGAAAAGGTCGTATTTGTTGAAGCTGAAAAAACTGGAAGATGAAATAGCCGCTAAAGCTCCAGAATTCAATGCGGCCGTTGAACGAAGAGCAGGTATCGAAGCCGAATCCGAATTGGCTGCTAGAATATCCAGGCAAGCTACCAAATATCAAGCTCTTAAGAATCAAGCTAAAGAAGCGGTTTCCAAATACGAGCAATTCGTTCGTGAACATTCTACTTTCAACGAGCGTTACAACGATTTTCTCAATTGGATCAACGTCGTTCGAGACGAGCTCAAAAAGCACAGCGAGATCGTCGGTGACCTAAGTGTCCTTCAGAAACGACAAAAGAACATACGTGACCTTGGTGACACGAGGACGAAAGAAAATGCTCGTTTCGAGTCCGTCGTTGATCTCGGCGAAAAACTTTACGCTCAAACTTCACCCGACGGTCGTGAAATAGTTCGCCAACAATTGCGCAATTTACGGACTCTCTGGGATACTTTCAGCGAAGATCTTCAAGCGGCTACCCAAAAGTTGGATCAATGTCTGATGCAGTTCGCCGAATTCTCGCTTTCTCAAGAACAATTGACGGCTTGGCTTCGAGACGTTGAACGCGCGATGCATCAGCACACCGAACTCAAATCGAGCTTGGAGGAAAAACGCGCGCAACTCCAAAATCACAAAATCATGCATCAGGAAATAATGTCACATCAAAGTCTGGTTGAATCCGTTTGCGACAAGGCGCAACGTCTCGTCGATCAAACAAAGGATACTTCGCTCAACGTTTATCTACAATCGATAAAACAACTTTTTCACAATATCGTTGCCAAATCCCAGGATTTACTTGAAAATCTTGAAGAATGCGTTGACAAACATCATCGCTTCGATCTCGAATGCAAAAAGTTCCGCGATTGGCTAAACGGCGAAAGAGACAAACTCGGTGAATCCAATGACTTCACTGGTGAGAGAATCGACATCTCCAGGAGGTTGGCCAATCTCAACGCCCTCAAAGCTGGACGCTCTCAGGCTGATGATATGTTGGCCAAAATCAAGGAATTCCGTGATGCCGTCGCCAAAAGCACTGCACCAAAAGGACAGGGAACTCTCGTTAAGGAAGTCACTGCTCTCGAGACTAGTCTTCAACTGCACTACAAAGAAATTGGCAAGTTTCTCGATATCGAAGGATCATTCGTTTTCTCGACGTTTGGCCAGCCTTCTTTTTGGCTACTTTCATAACGTTGTTATTTGTTATTTTTTGTTATGTTTTGTTATCTCTTTTGTTATTTTTTTTGTTATTTTTTGTTATTTTTCATATCTTGATTTTTGTTTCTCTTTACAGAAACGATCGAATCGAAGCAAAACGCCGCGTTGGAAAAGTGGCAAGACTTCGAGGCACAGTTGGACGTTCGAACGAAGTGGTTCCGCACGATGGAGGCCGCCTTCAGGGATCAACAGTTACAGCCTAGCCTGATCGAGAAGGAGGCGAGACTTCGCGACTTTCAGGAGAAACGTGAAACCATTTTGAAGGCTGAAAAGGAGATCGATGAATTTGTCGACAAGTCACACAGTCTTTTACACTCGAGCGGGGTTGAACGTATCAAGCCATTGGTTTCGCAAATAAGCAACAGGTTTATTTTTTTTACATATTTTTTTAATTATCCTACTTTGTCACTATTTTTCTAAATTTTACCATTTTCCCACGGTGTTATTCATTTTCCAACTTCTTTACTGTTTTCCAAAATTTTACTATTTTTCCACGATGTTATTCAATTTTCAAACTATTTCATCGTTTTCTTCAATTTTCCCACTTTTTCACCACGCAAAATATTTTCCATTCCTCGTTTTCTCGATTATCCCACTTTGTCACTATTTCCCTAAATTTTACCATTTTTCCACGATGTTACTAGTATTCCAACTTTTTTACTGTTTTCCGAAATTTTACCATTTTCCCACGATGTTATCCAATTTTCCAACTGTGTTACTATTTCCCTAAATTTTACCATCTTTCTCAATTTTCGCACTCTTTCCTCGTTTCCTTTCACCACGCAACTCAATTTGCTATCATTTTTACTATTTATCCTAAATTTTACCATTTTCCCACTTTGTTGTTCAATTTTGCAACTATTTCACAATTTCCCAACTCTTTCACCCCGCAAAACATTTTCCATAGTTTCTAAATGATCAAAAGATTAAACGAAAAAATAAAAAAAATAAAAAAATGAATTCTAACGAAACATCGAATGGTTTTCGTTCCCAGGTATCAATCGTTGCACGTACTAAGCAAGGAAGTGTTGAATCGTTGCGAGAGCATAGTGGACGAGCACCGAGGTTACGAGGAAAAGTTGCGGGCTTTCGACGCTTGGCTGATGCCTCTCGAGCAACATCTAGCCTCTCTGAAGAAGGAAGAAGTCGGTGGTAATCTCGAGGCGAAAACTTCTCGACTTCGAGTATTGCTCGCGGAGCGTGAGCAAGCCGAGAATCGTCTCGGGAGTTTGAACGCTGCTGGAGAAAGGATACTTCCAGCAACATCGGCTCAAGGTCGAGAAACGGTTCGTCACGAGTTGCGAAGGGCTCGGGAGCGTTGGGACTTGCTCGCTGAAGGTATACACGAGCAACAGAAGAAACAAGACGCGCAGTCCCTACAGTGGACGAGTTATCAGGAAACCCTCCAGCAAATTCTTTCATGGCTGGACAACATGGAACGCGCCACGAAAGACACTTCCGTCGCTTGGTCGTCCCTCCAGGAAATACGATCGAAACTCCTTAAGGGAAAAGTACGTTAATTCTCGTTTTTATCCGTGCTGGAACAAAGCTCTGGAGCCTGGAAATAGAAATTCTCATGGAGAATTCCAAATTCTAAATTTTTCTCCAGAGATAGAATTCACGGTCATCCTGGAGAATTACCTGGAGGAATTGTAAATTTTTCTCTGGAGGAATATTTACGTTCCTCCTGGAGAACTTCCTGGAGAAATTGTAAATTTTTCTCCGAAGGTATATTCACACGTTCCTCCTGGAGAACTTCCTGGAGAGATTGTAAATTTTTCTCCGAAGGTATATACACATGTTCCTCCTGGAGAACATTCTGGAGAAATTGTAAATTTTTCTCCGGAAGTATATTCACGTTCCTCCTGGAGAACTTCCTGGAGAAATTGTAAATTTTTCTCCGGAGGTATATTCACGTTCCTCCTGGAGAACATTCTGGAGAAATTGTACATTTTTCTCCGG
>JAPYZJ010004184.1:0-14240 GCA_030522765.1 Ophioninae sp. B BG-2022a | reverse complement strand
ATACGTGGTGAAGAGTGGATTCAGTGACAATCTTGCAATTTCTGGGCTCATACAGCCTGTGCAGGCCCTGAAGGCGATTATTATATTTGTGATTTTTGCTGTTAAGTTGAATTAAAGTCCAATACATTTAAATTGGCCCCCAGGGGGCCATATAACCCTCACCTAATCTTTAATTGCGAAACTTTTGTTTTCAAGAATAAATTAGGTTTTGGATTATTCTGTTGTTATTTTATTTATTCTACAGTTAGGCATGCATCAGTCAATGAGTAAGAATCACTATGACGTATTTGCTTTATTTGTAAGTTTAGTATTTTTTACATGACGGCTCAAAAACAAATTAAGAGGCCACATTACCACCTTCTCGTCTAGTAATTATTTGTATTTACAAAAAGCTCATGCTTTTTTCAAATACAAGTAATTACTATTTTTTCATGATATAAAAATACAAATCAATCTAATCTTCGTTTAATTTACATTTTTTTAAAATTGACATTGTACTTGTAAATATAGGGAAAGTACGTACAAAATGACGTATACGGGTAAAACGACACACTAGCCGTTTTTCAAATCGTTTTCAAGCGGCTTTTATGGTTATGTTAGCTCTCTTAGGTGGTGCCTTAATTGTCCATTAATAAACTATCAAAATACTGTCCTTGTGGGAACATCCATTTTTTCTCAGTCAGTTTCACCAGATTTTAGGCCGTTATGAGTTTGCTTTCGCTGCAACGAGTAATATAAATTTTGGTAGGTAATTTTCTTTTAAACCATATTGTTAAATATTATTTCTATTCCTTAACATTTTGCCTTGAATATCGTGTTTTATGTATGATGATCTTTTTTGGTGATCTATTAATTTTGAGCTTTTGGAAATGTAAAGCCTCATATGGACAAAATGACACAGATATGCCCTGGACAAAACGACATACGGATATTCAATGAAGAAAAACCGGCTTCTGAAAATCCACCCAAAAAGATGTAAGGATAGGTTACAAAGAATCTATTTTATTCTGATAGTGGCGGAATACCTTTGGAGACCCAGATTTGAAATGAAAATTAAGATTTTGCGTCCATTCATGGTAATGATCTCTTTTTGCACTCAAAACCTGAAGAAAACAGGATAAGATGCATAAATTGTTTTCTTTGGGCTGGAGTAGAATGTGGAGATTTTCCCAACATAACAAAAAGTTGATTTATGCCAAATTTCTATATTTATGGTATTTAGTACTAAACTATGCCATTCTGTCCGTATAGTCTGGACAAAATGGTTTTTCACCGATCTCTATTCAAGACCACTTTTTTCTTAATTACGTATTATAATTGTTTATTTTTCTTTTTTATTATATAGTTAAATAATCAAATATTGTGCTTATAGAGTTCCACGGTTCTGGATGTAAAAATAAACAAATGATGAATGAAACCGAAAACAGTAGGGGAGGTGGGGCTAAAACGGGTACCCCGCCTAAAGCGGGTACGCTTTTAAATTTGCGCGCCGAAAGTAAAATTGCAAATGTGTGAGTGCAGTGTGGTGTTTCGAGCATCAACCAATCACATCACTGCTGTGATTGGTTAATGCTCGAGACACCACACTGCACTCACACATTTGAAAATTTAAAAGCATACCCGCTTTAGACGGGGTACCCGTTTTCGGCCCACCTTCCCTATGTCATTTTGTACATACTTCCCCTATCTTTTTTGTTTTTGTCTACGTACAAAATGTTTTCCTTATATTCTTTTGGTCACTTTTTTTCACGATTATATATATAGTATATAATCTCTTTGATGCAAACGCGTATATCCGTGGAGAAAATTGCTCGATCTTCTTATTGTTTTTGTTTAAACTGAGCGATAAACGGGGCATCGTGCGAGTGCACATCGCGAGCCCTCTTTGCTGTTGGATTGTTTGATTACGGTAATTACGAGGCGCGCGAGAAAACGCGCCGCACGTACATATCCTTTCTCTCTCCTTTTCTCTCTCTCCCTCTCTCCCATCCGTCTTTTTTCTCTCTTCGTCCGATCAAGCGACCGAGACCGCGAGAAAACTGATCCTTCGGGATGCAGAATTAAGGGCACTTTGATGCGTCTCCGTATATCGAGAGAGGGAATTGCTTCATCCGATCCTTCACAAAAAAGAATTTAAACCACACGAACACGATAATAATATTATAAATACACATAACATAGACGAAAAAAATTATTTTCTGTCGATAAATCTTCAAAAATATCAAAATTGAGTCAAATGTTTCAGGCGCAATAAAAAGTTGAAATAAATATGAAAATATAATCACAAACTTAAAGATAATCATTAAAAACGGTAATTTAAAAAATAAAGATATTAACTACAAATTAATCAATAACTATGTAATTTAATTATTTGTTCTTATGTTCTTTTTTCATGGAAAATTCAATTATTCTGATGGTTATTTTTTCGAATACTAGAAATAGTATGAAAAATCACGCCTCTTAACATGATTTTGATTGGGTGCTTTTACTTATGCACCTTTTTGCTTTCGTCGACATATGTACGAACGATCTTCATGTCCGGTAGCATAAAACAGGCTTGGATAAAGTGCACATTAGTCGTTAATACCTAGCTCGAATTTCATACGACCAAAAATAGTCCGATGTATTGAGGAATTTTGACAGCAGCCCGTTGCCGTTATGAACGTAGTCTCTTTTGTTTATAAAATGTTAGCTGTGGAGAAACTGTATCGAGATTTTTCAAAGTCCACAGCCGTTTTCTTTTAGCCTCTCTCTCTCTCTCTCTCTCTCCCCCTCTCTCTCTCTCTCTTCCTCCTTCGCTTGCTCTGTCTATGAATAAAAATGGGATTTACGTCACTGCATATACGCGTGAGTCAGACGTTATGGAATAATATTTAGATGTTCAGCGAATAAGCAAGAACGAGGCAGAACCGTTTCTCGTTCTTAACTCACCAGGGATCGTCTCCGAAATTAACGAAATTGCAGGAGCAATTTTAACACACTCTTCTCGCGTCTTCGATTTATTTATAAATTAGTTATTCTCTCATGTTTAATTTGTAATCTTTTATGTGTTGAAATGTTTTTAATAATGAATTGCAAGAAAATAATATCTGTATATATATATTTATTTTTTCCACATTTTCATTTCCACGGGTTTTTTTGTCTAGCAGTGAATGAATTATGTAGAAGATTAATTTTTATTAATGTTATTATTAACTCGTTGTGTATAAAAACCTTTTAACAAATGGAATATTAAAAAGCAGGTTTCACGTTTTGTTACGTACGGTAATATTATAAGTTTTCATTTATTTTTCATATATTTTGTGCACTAACTTTTGATACCCGTTTCAAAAGTTTTTCGTCAAAGAACGATTTTCATACATACTTTCGAGTATTTCTTTATTTAAGTTCAACAAACAAGAATATGGAGATCCGTAAAAATAGATTTTAAAAAATTCCAAACTTCGAAGGGAACGAGTTTCCACTGTTCCAGATTTCCCCAAATACCAAAAAAAATGGTCGCTCTCGAGAGGACAAAGTCTGTTGGCGACGTGAAATTCGTTCGACGAGAATGTAGTCGACGCCCATTTGGAAAACAATTGAAATTTATTAGCGGCGAGCGCGATTTACTCGGTTGTACGTATTGTCCAGTTGCATATATTTTATAAGCGTGTATTATCGTTATTATCCTATCGGGCATAAATCGAGGCTTCTGGACTCGAGGCGACCTCGTAAAGCCCAGCCTGAACGAGCTCGTTTCGATGTATATGAAAACTCGAAAACGCCCGTCGCCTCCGAATTCAGACGTGTGTTACGTACGCGGATCATCGCGGAATTTTGTATCAAGCGAATGCGCGACTTCAGCTAGGGTACTACGAGATTTTACAAGGCCCTCATAAAACTGCAACCGGAAGTTAAGCGTATGAGAAAAATAGGCCAAGAGAATCCGAGTATTGTGATACCGTCGCGAGTAAGCCGGAAGTTATTTCTTCTGAAGATATACCATCGAGCTACGGCAAAATTCGGGGACGTATTGACGAGAATTCTCAGATTTATAGGGTGTCCCATTCCAAGTGAACAGTTTCAACAGTGACAAAAGTTGAACAGTTTCACTGGTCTCGATAAGTGGTCAAGGTAGATTTTGGGCCCGGGTCGGCTCAGTAAGGCCCAACTCAATTTTTTCGCCCGAGAGCCGTAATTTTTTCAGCGGTTTCGCATTCTAGATTACGAGAGAAGTCATTTTCGTTCGAGTCATTTTTCGCTGCAAGGCTTCCATGAGGCCTAAAATGTACAAAACTTTATCATTTTTAGCACATCGCAAACGTTGAAATCGCAACAGGCAAACGTTTCCGTTGGATGGAAACGTTTGCTAAATGCCATCTCGTGGTCAACTTCATATATAACGCTTATAAAATCCGTATAAACTTTGGAATAGCGAAAGAAGCACAGGAAAAATGCTGAATCGAACTGCGTTACTCTAGAATGCTCCATGGCTGTTTTTGCTCACGGGATAAACATCTCGTATGTATACACACGCATATGTGCCTACATCTGTGTACCCTCGTACGATGTATACTTAGAGGATCAAGAATCCCTGGTGAATGTAAACCTGCGCACCAACCCTTATACTCCGTCGCCCTCTTCAGCCCTCAAAAACACACTCCGCCCGAGAAACCTTTTTACCCACCCACGGACCCAAACATAGGTACACACACGGAGGATTAGGTTTATTCCCGTGTCGCGACCTCAGATATTACGATGGGGGTGGCTATTCGGCCGTTCGAATTTTTCCGATATCCTTACATATATTTCTCCTTACAGTTGAAGCTTTTACGCCCAGGCAGAATTTCCAGCTGCGGAGAAGTACCGAAAAATTCTATCGTACAGGTTAAATTCGTGAATCGACACCCTTCCATTCGGGCCAAAGTCGAAGACGAAAAATGTTCCCCAATTCTGACCAATCGCGAGGCAGAAGAAGAAAGTAGTTGGGGCAGAGGATCCAAGTGGAGGAAGAAGAAAGAGTCGACACTAGGGAGTCTTCGACTGTATCGTCATTGGGTTGAGGACGCGCTTTCTTTCCAGGACGGGATCTTTCAACGACGAACGATAAAATCCCGCCGACGCGTCTGGATACTCCTTACCTACATGTATATAAAAAAAGCGGAAAAAGAGCTTACATAGATACTCTCATTTGAAGAGTATGTACCCTCGGATAGTGACGAAACGAGACAACCAGATGTTAAACGCTTTCGGTTTTTTTTCTCCCTTTTTTTCCTCCGCTCGCCATACTGTACACATTCGTACAGGATTCTCTAACAGTTGTACTATTATACAGCGAGGAAGAGAGCAAGAGACCCAAGGAACGTGTCTGGCTCTTATGTATGTAGTTGATCGAAGACGATGCTTCGGGGGGTACGGATGAAAAACATGTATGTCACACAGAGAACGGGGTGCACGAACCCGGGGATGCGCAGACTGAAACAACAGAGCCCGTGCACCGGAAGCAAAAATAACTCCTAGCGTTTCGTAGTTGTATCTTCGAAACTGAGTAAACCTTGCAGAAGCTCTATGCACTTTTCCAGCAATCAAGACATATCGTTGCGATCAGCTAAGTGGACTTCTCCAGCTGGGATTCGATCAAGACCAGTTGAGTGGACTTTTCCAGCTGAAATATAATCAAGTTCAGCTGGATGGACTTATATATATACATGGTCCATCCCAAAAGTAATGAGCCTCATTTTTGTCCGGACGGGAGTGTACATTCCCGCGCGCTCCGACGCTTGTGGCAGGTGGTGGGGTGTCTAAGCTGTGAGACACAACCGGAGTAAGTCGGCTCTGAGCTGTCGGAGCGGTAGGCGAGATGTTTTCGTGAACCTCTGTTTTGACTTTTCGACACGGCGCGATGGATTCAACAATTGAACAACGCTACACAATCAAATTCTGCTTTCGTGTGGGCAAGAATGCAACGAAAACGTTTTCAATGCTTCAAGATGCCTTTAGGGATAGTTGCGTATCCTACTCTCAAGTGAAAAAGTGGCACAAGGCGTTCAAGGAGGGCCGGGAAGAGGTGGTTGACGAACCGCGGTCTGGACGCCCGACGACCTCCCGATGCCTATTTTGAAGAATACTAATGCTTTCTATCGATCCGATCAATAAAACTTTTTTTTTCAAAAGGCTCATTACTTTTGGGATGGACCATGTATATATACGATCAAGTTCAAACCGAGTGGGCTTCTCCAGCTCACTCGCAGATTCGATTTTTTCGTAGGAATTGCATTTTTTCATGCTCAATCGCATTTACAATTTTGAGGTTATACGAATGTTTTGTTCGTGATGTTCTTTGGTAAACGTAGAAGTACAAAATACCTCGAATATTAAACATTAAGAACGTGTTAACATTTAGGGTGGGAAACGAACAGACGTTTGCTGCGCGAGTCCTAGTACGGTCGACTGGAGGCAATATCTGACACCATCGAACTTAAAAAAAACATAATCTCCGAAAAGTATCATCTTGCTCTCCCGAAGCGGGAAAAAATGGCGGCTTCTAAGTCAGAGATCCAAGGTCTGCTGTGCGGAAATTCCACGGGTTTTTCCGTTCGGGAACTACGCACGTCCTATGTGGCCACGTGCTAACCGATCGTCCCGGAGATTTAACGATCAGAGTTTCACGCATGGCACTCGGTAGAGGCGTGGAAAGAGTCCGGGAGGTCCGTGCGACAAGACTCGACTCTTTTCTTCTCACGATCGGCCCACCAGCTCGTAATTCCACATGACCACTCTACGCCTCAACTGACACACAAATGCAACCCAAGAAAAACAACGACCCGTACACACAGTACGTAACCCCGGAGGTCCTGAAAAACCGGAAGATTCGACAAACGGTCGGTTGCCGATCCGTCGCTGTCAGAATACGCTCGTTTTACAACGTGCATGACACTCATACGTAGATCGGTAATTTTACTCCGGGAGAGAAAAATGTGGCGTATTTACGTTGCTTTTTTGCCCAGAAATCCGAATTCACAAAATTGAAAGGGCTTTGCCGAAATATTTGTAATATGTTTTAACATTTTTACTAGACATTGTTACTTGTTTGGATTGTGCATTGAAAATAAATTAGAATAAGGGATGTATCGTCCCCTTTTTCCCACATTCAAAAGAGGTTTAATGAGGTAGAAAACCTTGAAGGATGATGAAATCAAAGATTACATATTTTTGCTGAATAGTAATGGGGTAATACTATTCCAACGATTTTCAATACTAATTCCGGGTTTTCGAGGAAATTAATTATATTAATTTCAAGAGGAGAGACAGCGTGATAAGGGGTTGAAATAGTTAATTTTTCTATATCTATAGCGTTTTTAGCCCTATTTTGTGTCCGAAAACATCCGGAATACCTATCTTATGATGTCAGGATGAACCTAAAGTTTCAACGGCATTCATTTAGTCTATGCAAACAACTGTACAGCCACGCCATTGAACCTCCGTTGCTCAAATTGAATCGACGTTATTGCTTAAAAAATGCCCAACTCCTGCTTTTACAAGTTGAACTACAATAAACGACATCGGTTTAGAAAATGCGACTACAATTTTGAATATGTTTTTTATTTATAATTATGAATTAATATCATAAGATATGTAATTAGTATCTCATTTTAGGTATATGTATATATATCCATGTATGAGTTATATATATATATAACGCGAGAAAGGGAGATTGAGGAAGAAAAAAGACGAGTGGAACGACTGCGCGGGATAAATACTTACGTGCGATCTCATACACACATACTCATACGTGTGCGCAACTTTAAGTCCATAAAAATGTATATGTATATATTCATATATAATTAAAATCCCTAACCCAGTCAAAGAATCATTTTCCTTCTTCTCCGTCGACCAGATTAACTTTTCAGAACCTCATCTTTCCCCTGTCCCCTCTTACTCGGTCACCCAAAGTCGTAATCTAATTCCAATATTCAAATAGTCACAAATAAAGAAACAGAGGAGCGTTAACGTTTCAGGAAATTTCGTATGACACGTAAATAATGATTAATTGTGACCACAATTAATCATGATTTTCCCATTATTCGTTATATCAATTATAATTATGTATATAATTATAACAATAATTTGTAATTGAATACAATCACAAATTACAAGCTGATATTCAGAAATTTTGTATAAAAATGTCTTTAACTGACCACGTGTTTCGGCCGATGAACGACATCCCAGCGGTCTCGGTCCTCATCGCTCAGCTGAGAAATCCGGCGCTATTGTGCCATGCACAAATGGCACGTATGACGAGAAAAATGTTACAATATTATGCACATAAAAAAACTAAAAAAAAAAAATCGATGCGTTTACGAGTGGAATAAAGGAAACGCGACGTGATGCCGGTAGGAGAAAATTCAAAATGACGCTCCCGCACCGCCACCTCCGTGTACCAGAGTCGGTCACTGACTGCCGATGCTGCGAGGTTCCACTCTACTCTCTCCTACACTACCCCACAAACGCGGTGCACGTACGCGTGTGCGTGTTCTCACTAAACTTGTCCCCCAAATTGTACATAGGAAAATTAGCAATTGGATGTTGAAGAATCGAAAGATAACATTTAATGCAGATTTTACATGTGAACCGAGCGTGTATAGTCGGAGATAAGAATTGGGGTCACTTTATTTCTTGACAGAGCTATCTTACGTGTGATAAATTGCAATGCCGATCTCCGAATCGATATGAAAGGAGTTTCCCGATTTTTTCCGATTTTTTGCCAACCTTTAGCGATTCCTGTTAGCAACCTTAACTGATTTTATACCGGTTTATTACCGATATTTACAGCGATTTTTTATTGATTGTTTTTTTAAATTAAGAGTTTCCGATCGTTGACATCGATCTGTGGCTTTATTTCATCTGCTCGAGATGCTTGAAGGCTGAAAACAATATTTCTCAGCCGATTTCTTGGCTACCCATTAAAAAAAATGGAAGTCGATAAAAAGTTCTTACCGATTTCTACCGATCTGCGGTAGGGAAATCACCACCGTGTATCCCGAAAAAATAATTAACGATCAGTCGAATCGATACAATGAAGCGATTTCACCGACATATTGTTGCTGATACTCCAGTTCAAATACAGAACATGGCTATTTACCAATTTTTAATGTGTCAATTTTTAGCAATTTTGTTAGCTCTCTGGTTGAAAAATTGCATCATTTTGTTGAGTGAGAACTTTCGCTTACGCAGAAGACTCGACTGGACCTCTGATCTCTTCTTAAATACTGTTTTGGTCCCCGATTTGCATGACTGTACCAAAAATGTGGATAATTGTGTACGAGACGCGGTTACGAGATACTGACTGCCGACTCTCATTTCAGAAGTCATTAATTCTGAGCCCTCTTGAAATTGTGCGCATGGTTATTATTATTATGCGGTGCGAACATTTTTTATAATACTGGACGAGTGCTTAGATAGCACTTGAGCCTTTCATTGCTCGCTCGAGAGTGATTGCCAGCGATAATTCCAATGTATTAATCAACCCTTGTCAAATTTCTAACGAAACCTTTCGCATTTACGAGCGCACGAGTTTGAGGTTTCCTACACGAAGAGTTTTCAGCCCATGCAGTTACACTGGTAAGTGGTGATCATTTTTGGCATTCATTTGATTGATTTCCAACGATACAAGGAAATTAGAACATCCTGACGACTTTTAGTGCCAATTTTTTTTTATCCAGATATTTCCTTACGGCTGTTGATTTTCGGTAATTCTGCTACCGATTACTACCAACCTGAAACGTGTTTATTGCGCCAATAGAATCGACAAAAATAATTGATTTGATTATTTTTGCTTACGGATCGTTTTTCATCGGTCTTTTTTATTCTAACATTTTTTTCTCTTCAAACTAAGCTATTTTATCGATTTGTATAGCCGATAATCACTTTTTTTTCGATTTCGATATTGCCTTATCGATGATGGATTTTTGGTATTTTTGCTACCGATTTCTACCAAACTGCCATGATGGCCAACCATGTCACTTTTATTAAAGTAAGGGCCGATTTTTCAATCGCCAGATAACTTTTATTTCAAGAATATGTTTGACATTTTGACAGCTTTTGTATAGAAAATATGTCAAACCGCCATATTTATTCCTCAGATAGAAGTTAACTGATGATTGAAAAATCGGCCCTAAGCGAAACGAATTAAGTTTACCGATCTTTTTTTAGTTCAGATATTTCATTTACCACTGAGCGATTTTTGTTTATTTCGCTGCCGATTTTCATCTGCCTTGTCAACTGTCTCACTTTAATAGAATTTATGACAGAGATTAACTTTACCGATATTTTTTTTTTGTAGAGATGTTTCTTAGTCATTGATCGATTTTTGGTATTTCCGCTATCGATTTCTGCCGATCCGAAACCCGACAATTGCGTTAATTCATTAGAATAGGTGATCGGAATACATTTGACTAATTCTTTTCACCGATCTTTTTTCTTAACGATCTTTTCCCTCGTCGATATTTTTTCTCTTTTTGCAAAGTAGACAAAAGACGATCTCTTTTTCGCGATCTTTAGGAGGCTGTGGTCAGCGCGGCGAACAAGGCCCGCTACTCCAAACGCCCGAAGAAAAGAAAGGATAAAAAGATCGGAGGAGCCGCATAGCCTGACCAGCCTCCCGTATAACAGCCTCTCGTATAACATTCAAACGGACGGCTTAGAAATCCGCTAATTGTTCTCGTGCTACGTCACAGTGAGACGCACGAGCGAGATTCTCGGACGGTAAATACATAGCCGGTCTCCAAACTTTGGTAACTACGACTCAGGTACGCCTTTGCTCGATCCTTCGCTACGTCTATGAAACGCTCTTCCGGCCAAGCTTGCCATGCAAATACTCGCGAATTAATATGTGTGCGCGTGTTCTCTCAAATATGTAACGAGAGTGACAAACTGTTTGAGATTGCCCACGATGAACAAACCGATAACAATTTTTCCTCTCCAAATCATTTCTCAAGATAATTTTTTCTCCGAAAATTAAAAGTGCGAAAAATTCTTTCTGACGATTTAAAAAAATATTACAAGATTTCTTCAAGCCTCTCACCGATTTCAATTATCTAAAAATGACGTTTCTCCAAACATGACAATTAACATGATCTTTTGGGAGACTGTTTTCCCGTAACTTGAATTTGTAATCCAATTAACTTTGAAAATTAACCTCGAATATCCAAGGAAAAAAAACAATTGTGAAACAATCTTTTAAACGCGAATCGACGATTCATTGCCGATCGTCGACTTTTCCCCACCTTATCTTAGTCCACTACCGAGAATTCACAAAAAAAATCCCCGCATTTGTAAAACCACTTCCGAAATTCCCCAATATCGATTGCGTATCATGAAAAAAATCGGCACTGACCATTTCAGCCGATGGTACATGTTGAAGGTCCCCTTGGACCCGGCGTGGCCGGCCGCGAACTTGCAGAGGTCTTCCTCACAGTAGCGTCGATCAAATTTTCAAAAACGAAGAAACGCATAAAAATTGAAAGATCGGCAAAAAAAAACCGTTGTTCGCGATGTTTCTGTACGTATATTTTCGCGATCGTTGCGAATTTTCCTGTACTTATATAGTCGCGATCTTTACCGATTTTACTATCGTTATATCTTCGCGATCTTTACCGATTTTTCTTTTCCCTTTTTACATATGATTTCACGATAAAAACGTAGGCAAGTTTGATACGTCTGATCACGATCGTGTGGGTCAGAAACAAATTCTCTTCTCGGGTCGTACCGACAACGAGAACTCGCGAGTAACTGAGCGAAG
Organism: Ophioninae sp. B BG-2022a; assembly: GCA_030522765.1. Classification (NCBI taxonomy): domain Eukaryota; kingdom Metazoa; phylum Arthropoda; class Insecta; order Hymenoptera; family Ichneumonidae; species Ophioninae sp. B BG-2022a. The sequence continues at coordinate 2,461 of JAPYZJ010004184.1, read as the reverse complement.
GATTTGCCTCTCTCGGGTCGTCGTGAGTGAAGCGACCCCCGATGGATACTGCGGCGAGGTGGCGACTCTCTCGTCGGTCCAGAGGGACACGAGAGCGCAAAAGGGAGAGAGGGAGGGATCCACCACCGCACCCGCGATATGAACTCAAGGGCCTTCCCTCCTTTCTCCCCTGCCCTCTCGTTCTCTTTTTCTCTCGACCATCATTTGTCTCTCGCATCCTCGGGATGTGCTGCAAAGGATACGAAGAGAACGAGAGGACAGAGAGAGGACGAATCGGGAATGAAGGGGGGGGGGGGTGGAGGAGAAATAGCCACGGATGTCATGTACCATTCGGCGAAACAAGGGGGGGGGGGGTTTCTCACTCATTCATGGTGAGGTACGCTCCCCCGCAAATCGCCTCGACGATCGGCGTACAAGAAACGACGGAAGAGTCGTTGTGAACCCTCTCGATCCCTCTGTCTCTCGCCCTTCCTTTGCTCGTTAGACTCTCTGCATTTTTTCCGCGTGCTTTTTCTTTTGTACAATGTTCCGTCGAATTTCTTTGACGACGCGTGGGTGATTATTTTTTTTGGCAATGTTTAAATGATTTTTGGGAGTTTGGTAAATCAACTAGTATTTCGATATGCTTGAAACATAATTGAAATTGCTTGATATACTTGAAGTAATTTAAACATTCACAACACAATTAAAGGTACACAAGCGTAATCGAATAGACATATTTTTACTTAAAAAAAAAAACAATCAATTGAAGAATTCAATTTAACACTTTGACTGCCACGCGGGTCACCAGTGACCGGAGCACCCATATGAAGTTCGTTGCAGAAATTTTGCGTGGCAGTCAACGGGTTAACATCGAAATAGTTAATATATTTAGACGTTTATTGTCATATCACAGGTCCGTGTCGATGTATTTTTATACCTTGAAAACAAACCCACCATTTAATTCGTCTTGCACTCTCCATTTCTAGGGAAAAATGTAGAAAAATTCTAGAAGGGTTTTTCGCTTTTCCCCAGTCTAATTTTGCAGTCGTAATCAGCGCAAAAATTCCGATTAAATAGACCCTTTTTAGAGTTTAAAAACGGAAAAAAATATTTTTCGACTTTCCCGGCCACTTTTCTGGAATATCAAAAATCACGAAATTTCGAAAGGAGTAGGCTTCTTCTATGCGAAAAAAAACAATCGATTGAAGAATTCAATTTAATGAAAAAAAATATTGAACAGAAAAAAATACGCAGAATAATAAAAAAATCTCCACTTAAATCTCCTATATAAAAAACAATACATGCACTTAAGACAATTAAAAATACTCGATATAGAAATATAATGAGAAAAAAATTGCATTTGATCATGAAAAAACAATTTGAAATAAAAATGCGTTAACCTCTTTCTTGAATGTAAAAAATAACCTATAAAAATGTTCCAAATAAAAAAAATCGGTTTTTCATACTTTTTAAACGGTTCGCGAAAAATTATTCTTAGAAAAAATCTTTTTTGCAGTTTAACGCAACCCTTTCTCCCGCTGGGTCTCCGAAAACCCGTCATCCCTCCTAGATCGAGCACCGCACTGGTTTTGCGATAACACGTCACGCCCATTCATTGGAGACCGATACAAGACGTAGCCATTCATTATATTCTTCATTCACAAGCTTCGCGCTCGTGAGTGTGTGTCACAGGCTCGAGATCTCTAGTTTCGGTTTCCGCGGTGAGGCGGATGTGAATAGCAGCACGTGCCTGCGTTTCTCGATCGCGTCCACGCCATATGAGCTAGACGGCATGTACGAACAACCGTCACGATTGAACGCGGAAGAAAAGCTCGCATTGCTATTCGCTCTCGAATCACACAATTCGTCGCGTCTAAAGCATTTGTGCAGACTTTCAAAGCGTATCATAAAACAAAAGTCGAGAAAATTAGGGACAAAGAAAGTCCACAAAATGTTGCATCGAAGTCTAGAAAATTATGCAAAAAGAAAGTTTAGAAAATCATGCAACAAATGAGCTATAAAATTATACAATAATAAGTCAAAATATTAGAGGAGAGGGTGGTAATGTGGCCCCTGCAGGTATTTTGGCCCCCTTAGATATTTGACATTTAGAAACGCGCTATCTAGCATAATTTGTGTGCAACGCGGAGCTCTTGTGATAACTAACGAATAGTACCCAATGAAGCTGTGAGATGGCGTATCGTTCATTTGTCATGTGAAGTCAGTCAAAACACGCAACGGGAGAAGTTTATAACCGCTCTGCATTACATTCATTTATTCCGTAAAAAACTAAGTTTTACGTTGAGCGACTTAGACATTCTGTTGGAGAAACGTTTGTCTACTGGATTTTGAAGGTAATTATGCAAAAACTTTTTACAGATATATGTATTTTGGTTTGGTTATACATTCTTTAATATTTGTAATTTGGCCCCCTCACATTGTTCCTATTATGGTCCCGGGGGGCCATATTACATGTATG
>JAPYZJ010004183.1:0-18525 GCA_030522765.1 Ophioninae sp. B BG-2022a | reverse complement strand
TTTGTTTGGGTTCGCTTGGGATGGAAATATTTTGGGTTTGTTTGGGTTCGCTTGGGACGGAAATATTTTGGGTTTGTTTGGGTTCGCTTGGGATGGAAATATTTTGAGCTTTATGAACGAACTGACGCAACGCAAAGAGAGAGCTCGTGGCTTCGCCGACATAACCTATTCGACGACTGTCACAATGAATTTAAAAAAAGAGCGAACGAAACGACCGAGTCGACAAAATTCATTACCGAATCCGGCGCAACGCTTTGTCAAAGCGTCGACCACATTCATCATTTCTAACTCATTTGATCCGATTCACGCAATTATTATTCCTCGTTACGCACTCTCGGTGTGTTTTTGTACGCTGCATTACGCGGGAACTTCTGTCATCTTTCCCGCACAAAAGCGAAGCCATGTTTGTTTTCGATGGATTTTCATGTGAGCGACAGCGCCGAAACCCGCGTTTTGCTGGTCTGCCGCGCCGTTCGTGGTGGCGCTCCAGTCACAACGCGAATAAAAAGTGCTCAAGTTTTTCAACTACAGATGGCACTGCTATTATGTGAGAATATTTTTAATGAAATTCTTCAGATATTGTAATTAAGTTTTAGATGGTAGAGTACTTTTTAGATTTCGAATTTATATGTTTAATTCTTTAATTAAAATTATTCGTTTTTCATACGCTCCTCCATCATTGTTGGTTTAATACAATTTTTCCATAAATTTTAGCGTCATAATAAATACGATACGTGTATCAACACGGTTATTTTTGAACGATATATATGACGCTTCTCACAAGACAACTAGCGCCTCGCGTGGCACCCCAGGACACTAAAAACCTCGGACAGTTAACGCATCTCGAATTATAGAGTTCTGCGAGCTCTCGGGTCGTTCGCGATCTCTCGGTAAGAGCATACATCGCTGTACGGTCTAACACGCACACGTGTCGCGTTGAAAACATCGCGAGTACCACTCGAGACGAGTGAAAAAAAGAAAGAAACCGTTTCCAGATGAACATCGAGTCGCGCGCAGTTCGTCGAAGCATCGGCGCGATCATCAGCGTCACGGGAAGATCGCAGTGATCACCGAATCGTGCGCGACTTTCGTTACGTTTTTTTCTCACCGTTTTTTTTATTCGTTCCACGGGTTTTCAAGGCCCCGAAAAAAAATCGACTGAAAGTGACTCCAACGGACTTTTTTAAAAATCGTTGCTCTTTTTTACCGTGCACGGGAAAAAGTGTGAAAAAAAGTTCGTTAAAAAGAATTTGTAAATATTGCGCGAATATTCGACAATGTCGCGGGCCGGTGAGAGACAGAGTTACGCACAGACGTACAAACTCGTCGTTGTGGGTGGCGGTGGTGTCGGAAAATCCGCGATCACGATACAATTCATTCAGGTGAGTTTCGTACTTCGTGGTTTGGGTTTGTTTGGGTTATCGCGAGAATTATCGTCTTTTCAAACTTTTATCTACTCGGTCAGTCTTTACGATGAGGAATTCGGCGTGTCTCGCGATAGAAAAGTCGCGCGACGCTTCCCCGAAAAAAAAAGCGTTCTTACGAAACGAAGAGACCGTTAGAAGCGTCCGTAGAAGTCGCTGAAAGTTTGACGTGTCGAGCGCGTACCGTTGCCTCGGATAAGGACGGCGTAATGAATTTTCGTGCAAAAAACGTTTTTTTTTTTTTAGAACTCTCAGATAGTGACAATCGTGGAGCCAGTGCTGTATTTTTATCGCAATTGAAAGACGGTAATTTTAATCACGAATTTATCGTTATTTCCGTCGTCTAGTGATTTAAAAAATTACGATCGATCTTTTCGATTGGAAAATTCACGAAAACCGTTGCGTTTGGGTTACATTTCTAACGACTACGAATTATTGAAAAAAAATCATTTTTATTTCAACCTTCCTCAAAAAATGCAAAAAAAATCGATTTGGATTATAAAAAATTGTCGCAACCTAAAAAAAATCGCAGAATCGTTTCGATATTTCCAAAATTGCTTTTCGTCGAAATAAAAAAAATTTTTTTTTAATAAATTGTAACGACGGTAAAAAACGTTGAATGATTAAAAAGATACTTAAAGGACTCCGTTGGGATCGCGTTTAGGTGACGCGAAATAATATTCCATGTTAGCCGCTGTCTCTCTCCCTCCCGTATACGTTTCGCTTCCACCTTAAGCCTCGTAACGGCGGGCCGGGGGGGGGGGGGGGGGGGGGGGGGGGGGGGGGGGCGCGACGAAGGCAACCTCCGGTAGGGAGCGACTACGTCATTTTCTTTATTAGCGCATCGAGGTTCTCGGATTACGACGACGAGTCTCGATTCGCCAGTAAACGCCTCCGCTCCTCGTCCGGAAATTCTTTCCGTTTGTGCGTACCAAGTGAACGCTTTCTCTTTCTTCCCTCATATATACACTTTTTTTTCCATTTCAACGGAATCCTAATTTAACAAAAATCCTAATTAATTTTTTTCTTTGGGTTTGTTTGGGTTCATCGAATATATATATTCGATGTTTGGGTTTGTTTGTTTGTTTGGGTTTGCTTGGGTTCATCGAATATATATATTCGATTAACCCAAACAAACCCAAACAAAAAATTAATTAGGATTATATATATATATTTCGATTTTTGTCTAATCGATTCAAATTTTTAAAAAATGATAAAAATGCCTCTAATTATCAAAGCTGTTTCATTGCGAGTCGTGAATTGGCAAAAATCAATTAGTTGATAATTAATTAATTAATTAATCTTCAAATAAAGAATTAATTAATCAATTGATTAATTAATGTAAATTATGACCTATTTTCCATTGGCAAATATGCATCGGAATGCGGCTCGTTATCGAAAGAAAGAAAAACACAAATAAATTGGTCACGACGAAAATAGAATTCCGTACGGATCAGCTGTATCGCATAATTCACTCGAAACGCGATGAACGACGGGTAAACAGCCCGCGGCGTGCTCGCCGAGTCACACGCGCCTCTCTCCCTCCACCCGATAAATATAATCGATAATCAGCCCCCCACATTCATCAATTTGATAAAACCCCGATCCTCGGAAGAAGTCCCATCCCGACTTTTGTATACACGTTGCACTTTCGATAATTGAACTCTCAACGAGCGAATGATACTTGTAACTCGAAACTCCGACTGTGCAATTATTCTCATAATTCTTAAACCTAAGGCTAAATGAAGTTTGAACTTTTTTTTCTTTTGTAATTCATTTTCTCTTTTTTTGTCTATATTAAATAAATTAAATTTATTTATTTCGTTATCGTGGTCAATGAATTGAAAAACATAATAATAATAATAATAATAATAATAATAATAATAATAATAATAATAATAATTTAATATGCAATTATAATTACGTTTGAAAAATAATTACTCAATAATTATTAAATAATTGATCATTATTTAATAAATTATAATTATTTAACAATTTATAATTACTCAATAATTCAATAATTAATAATAATTAAGTAATTCATAATTATTCAATAATTCAAAAAACAATTATTCAATTCTAGACAATAAATTCATTCAAATAGGAAAACCCAAACAAACCCAAACAACGAAGACATTAATTTAATATTTTCAAATTCACTGAAATAATAATAATTTGAGGTTCAGGAGCCGCAATATCATTAGTTATCAATTCTCATCACCAGTAAAAGTCATTGCCGCGTTAATATCGTGGATTTCTTCTCTCGTTTGCGTCACGAATTCTGTGTGGCGCGAGACGCGGGGAGGGGGGGGGGTGGCAATAAATAGATCTGTAATTCTTTAACGAGGGGAAGGCTCGAAGAAAGAGAGAAAGACGGGGGGGAAGAACGTCTACAAAATCACGCCTGTGTGGGTGTGAAAGAATTTAAGACGTTCGGGCACTGGCTCCGTCGAGTTTTGCTTCTGTCGCCCGTTTGAGATATACCGACCTTGGGCGCTAAATTCAAATTCTATATTTATTCGTGAACATTTTCACGGACACGAGACGACGCAGAGCCAATTATTTCCGATTCGTTTTTTTTTTTTGCTTTTATGTGAAATCTTACGAAATCGATTTTGAGGTTAAACACGGGCGGGTTTGGGTTGAGGAATTTTTACTGAGTTTGTTTTGGATTCTATTGGAAGATTGAAGATTCTCTCGAAAGCATTCTGGTTTACTCGCTGATTGAATTTTTCATTAATTTAATTTTAGATTGAATTTAATTTATTTGAAATTTAAGTTAATGAAATTAATTTGATTCAAGATTTTATGAAATTTAATTTACTTGAGATTTAATTTAATGAAATTGAATTAATTGAGAATTAAATTTAATGAAATTAATTTGATTAAAGATTTTATGAAATTTAATTTACTTGAGATTTAATTTAATGAAATTAATGTAATTCAAGATTTCATGAAATTGAATTAATTGAAAATTTAATTTAATGAAATTAAATTGATTTAAGATTTTATGGAATTTAATTTACTTGAGATTTAATTTAATGAAATTAATTTGATTTAAGATTTTATGAAATTTAATTAATTAAAAATTAAATTTAATGAAATCAATTGAACTAAAAGCTTAATTTAATAAACATTTAATTTTCGTAGTAGCAGGGCTCGTATATTGCGATAAGGGCGAAACGATACCTACAGCTAGCTAGCTTTTATCAACGACACCCTAACGATACTATATCTATTTCGTTGAGCATGTCGCAGCTACGGATCCAATCGCCTCACTCGGCTACTTTACGGGCTCACGGAACGCCCTGTACACAAGGGCGATTAGATGATTGAATCAAAGACGCGCCCATTTTCATTACCCTTATGCTCTCGAAGTTTCCGTCGAGCATTCTTTTTTCAAACGACTATTTTTACGTCAAAAAGAAATTCTTTTTAATTAAAAATACATTTGATTCAAAAAAAGAATGAAAAATAAGTACCCAAAGTACATTTAATTGGAAAATTGAAAAAAACGAAAAAAAAAAAATTCGTTTTGTAGAAAAAATGAAGAACCAAAAGAAGAAGTTTCAAAGTCAACCAGTGCTAATTATCGTTCTATCGGTTGCACTTTTGCTCTCATTTTTCTTCGAACGTCCCGGCCTCGATTCTGATAGCGATGAGAATTGCAAAGGATTTTATTAATCGAGTTGACGAGGCGACTCGAATAATCGAGTCGTCTCGTTACTAACCCAAACTAACCCAAACACATCCAAACAAACAAAACCGAACCCAAACAAAACCAAACCCAAACAAAATCAAACAAAACCGAACCCAAGCAAAACCGAACCCAAACAAAATCAAACAAAACCGAACCCAAAAAAAATCGAACCCAAACAAACCCAAACAAACGAATAATCGAGGACAAACTTTGAAGAGATATCTTCCCATCGGCCATTCGAATTTTTCATTGGATCGTCTCTCGTCAATGTTTTTTTTTTGCTCGCGTCCGAGAAAGGCGAGTTTGGGTCGCGCAAGGATCCCCGTGGGCGGGAGAAATCCTCCTACGGGAATTCCACGCGAAAAGCATGGGACGAGTACACGTGTATAACGCGCGCAAAAAAAAATAAAACGATTTACGCATGCGCATTGGATTATCCTCTCGTAAACCCACGCTTCCAACCTCCCTTCTTATCTTTTTTTTTTCTCACTTTTTTTTCAATGCAAAAAAGCCCCTTAAACGAGAAACTCAAGATCCTCGTTCGCCTCCATTTGACGCGATTATTATCCGAGATGCAAATTTATCAATGTCGACTCGTAAAACCTGCTTTTATTTGTTTGGTTTCTATTCGGTGATTCATGCTCGATAAAACATTGGCCCTTGGAGATTTTAAGTCTCGAAAAATCGAAATCGGTTTCTTTGAAAGAATGCATTTTTTTTATTGATGAATATAAATTAACAAAAGGCTTGTGAATAAAGTAAATATTAAATTAACGTCGATTTTAGATTTGTATAAAAATAAAAATCGAATTTTATTAAAGTTAAATTTTTAAAAATTTTAATTGTAATTTAGATATTTTTTCTTTAATCCATTTCGTAAAAATTGATCAATCTCGTAAAGCACTTTGAATTTTAAATCAAATGAAATCTACTCGAAAATTTAATTATAAAAAAAAGAATTTTAATAAAAATTGATTTGGAAAATCAGTGAATTTTCGTATTTTACGAAATGTTGAAAAAAAAATTTTTTCATTGTTTAATTGAATTTATAGATCTTTTTTTATTTGTAAAATTCTTCCACGAAAAATCTTTTAACCATTTTTCAAAAATCTTCATAACTTGCAACCAAAGTTTTCCAAAAAAACGTATAATCATGATTATAAGGAAATTGAACGAAAAAAAGGAGTACTAATTTCTATGCAATCTCGTGAGTATATTTTTATCGAAATACGAAATTGTCCTTTCGAAGGCCAACACCAGTTACTTTTTTTTTAAAAGTCTTTTCGTCTTGTCCCAAATTCGCCTTTCGATGTAAAAACATGTAGAACACGTTTGCGTGGACAAATACATACACGTAGGTAGGTCCGGTTTATATCTGGCCCAGCATCGTTGCACGATGATATCACGTCTCGTTCCTGACTTATTAGCGCCTCCAGTCTGGCGCCGCAAACTATATTCGCGCTCCTCTTTCAATTAATCCACGCAACGCGAATTTCATTGACCTTTCGCGAACCTTTCATTTTTATAGCTTCTTTTTCAATTTTCGTCCATTTCGTCCATTCAGTTTTTCGATTCAATTTTATTTTCGTTATTTTTAAGATCGAGAACGATGAAAATGGCTAATTAGCCATTAATTTTTTATTTAATTAATTAAATTTAATTAATTCAATTTAATTAATTTAATTTAATTAATTTAATTTAATTAATTTAATTAATTAGCTGATAATTATCAGATTCGTTCTAAATGTGTACTTTTTTCGTACTTTAGGTCTTCTTAGTCTTCAAATTTTCGGAAGTATCATCCAATCATCAATAATTCAATTTTTCGAACATTGTAGCGACAAATCATAAAATTTGAAAAATGGGCGTTTGGGAAATGAGTGTTTTGGAAATTTTTAGATGGTCGAATTATTGATTTCGGTGTTGTTTTTTCCAGTAGTTTTACGCGATGGATCTTTTTTTTGACATTTCAGAGCTACTTCGTGACCGATTACGATCCAACGATCGAAGATTCGTATACGAAGCAATGCGTCATCGACGATGTGCCGGCCAAACTCGATAGTGAGTATCAAACTGAAAGATTAAAGGCTAAGAAATGTTATTTTTGTTTTTTTCTTCTCTTTTGTTTTTTCTTTGTTTTTTTCTTCTTTTTTGTTTTTTCTTTCATTTTTCTTCTTTTTTTTATTATTTTTTTTGTTTTTTTTTCTTCTTCTTTGCCTTTTCTTATTTTTCGTTTGTTTTCTTCTTCTTTTTTTTGCCTTCTCTTATTTTTCGTTTGTTTTCTTCTTCTTTTTTTTGCCTTCTCTTATTTTTTTTTGTTTTTTCTTCTTTTTTGGTGGGTTTTTTGGGTTTGTTTGAATTTTCGTCTTTTTTTGTTTTTTTCTTCTTTTGTTTGGGTTTTCTTCTTTTTGTTTTTTCTTCTTTTTTATTTCTTATTTTTTTGTTCGTTTGTTTTCTCCTTTTTTTGCTTTTTCTTATTTTTGTTGATTTTTTTTTTCTTCTTTTTTTGCCATTTCTTCTTTTTTTTGTTTTCTTTTCTTTCTTCAGTACTCGACACCGCCGGTCAGGAAGAATTCAGCGCAATGAGAGAGCAATACATGCGAAGCGGGGAAGGTTTCCTTCTGGTATTCTCCGTGACCGATCATTCGTCCTTCGACGAGATGATGAAGTTTCACAAACAAATACTGAGGGTCAAAGACCGGGATGAGTTCCCAATGTTGATGGTGGGCAACAAAGCTGACCTGGATCATCAAAGAGCGGCGAGTATTCGGCATTGTTCATTATCGATTAAACGTCTCGATTTGACGAAAAATGAAAAACATTTTTTTTTTGGCAAAAGAGAATATTAATTGAACGATAGGAATTGATAATTACAGGTTTCCGGGGACGAGGGACAAAATCTCGCGAGGCAACTGAAAATTCCTTATATCGAGTGCAGCGCGAAATTACGTATGAACGTCGACCAGGCGTTTCACGAGCTCGTCAGAATCGTCAGAAAGTTTCAGCTCTCCGAGAGGCCACCTTTGAAACAGAATTACAAGAAAAACAAGAAAAAATGTTGTATGCTCTAAAAGCCGATTTTCATCGAATTGAAATAATCGAATTTTCGACATTCGGATTTTCCTCGAAGGAAAATCGTTCGTGAAGAAAAAAAAAAAAAAGAAAAAACGAGAAATCAGCAAAGTGACAATCATTTGGCATCGTTTCGTCGTCGAAACGGATGCAAACTCCAATCTCTCATGATCTCGTTTTGTCACGGAAGTTCAACGTCCAGGAACGCTCGAATTTTTTTCACTTCGAACTTGTACTATTTTTCTACGTTGTATTTTACGAAGCGAGAAAAAAACGAGAAAAGCCTGTGTTTTTTAGGAAGATTCATTTACAATCGCTGATCAAGCCATTATTTTGGTGGAATATTCAATCGACGAAAAAACTAAAGTACCAAATGTGACGCCAGGTTTTTCAATGTTCATTGTTCGTGAACGATAAATACAATTTTATTATTATTATTATTATAGATGATAAAGCAAGAGTACAAAATACTCGCACAACATTGTCGGACTAACCCCAAATGCAACGATCGATCGTTCGAATTTATCAGACGAATTTTAACGAAAATCCGAACGAACGATCTTTTACTCGGAGAGCTGCTCAGTGTTTCAAAGAACTCTCTTATTCGTTTTTTTGACAGTCTGAAGGACAAACGGTACGGCCCACTCGAAGCTGTTGACAGCCCATGTGCAATATATTAATATACATATATAATTTATGTACACCTATATTCCCATTAAATATCCGATTTATATTTAAATATAATATTTAGATATATATAAATGCAACAGGAAAAATTCGTGCCGTAATCGAAATCGCGAGAGTCAATGACGAGAAAATGACAAGACTTGTAAATATAATACGAGTAATCGAGTAATCGATTTTTCGAGAAATATCGATATTTATTACGAATTACTTTTGCATCAGCATCGATTTTTAAATTTTTTGAAACATCGTTCTCATCGGTGTATTCGTTTCGTAAAGATCGAATTTTCGATGAAATTCGATGCGAGCCAGACTGAAAAAATTACCGTGCGAATGAAAATTCTCGTTTCCGAATTTTCTTCCTTTTTTTTTTTTGTTGTTTTTCCTACGCACACTCGGCATAGCGGGAGTCACGGAAGAATTAGTGCGTTAAGTACAAAATGTGTTCGATCGAGCGCTCGGATTTTGGGGCGCTTTATTTTTTACTACCTTTCGACAAATCTCCCGGTCGGTCGTTCCGACGCGACACTATATTTATACGGAATTGTTGCTAACAATTGTAACGACGAAATCAAAGTTAATATTTAATAAATGTACGATCAAAGTGTGCCTATACTTTTTTGATTAATTCAATTTTAGTTAATTCATTTTCTAATCTTTTCACAGCCATCAATCGTTCACCGACCTTTTCACCTCTCCGCGCAGCATCAAATTCGCTCTTTGCGAGTTCAATGATTGCTCGAGATTCTTCACCGTCTTCAACAGCGCAGCGATTCTCTTCATCCACTCTCGGTGCTCTTCTCGCAGCTTGGAAACTCTCTCTACGAATTCCGGTCTCCGCGTCTGCTGGATCGTCTCGTCGAAGTTTCGCACAAAGAGTTTGGCATCGGCAGTAAACGGAGTCGAGTCTTTCTGGCGCGGAGCTTGGTTTTCAAGGAATTCTTAAGATCCGATAGAATCCAAACGCAGTGATTCAGCGTTCGATCGATACTAGCCATCGTTCGGATCGTCACGGTTTTGACGTTGACCAGCGAGTCCCAAGATCGACGGAGCTCTTCGCATCGTTGGTCGATCGTCTTCGAATCGCGCTTGTAACAAAACTGTTCAGCCTCCAGACGCTCGTAATCTTCCTTCGACAGATCCGGGCCAGCGACGGACCGACGTTGAAGCTCGGCTTCTCGCTCTCGGAGCTCCGTCCTCAATCGCATCTGAAATGAGGATTTTTATGAAACTCAAGATTGAGATATCGGCTTCATTCAAGATCTTGTAGATGAAATATCTCAACCCAAACAAACCCAATTTCTTCATACTCGTATCTTTTTTTCGTTTTTCCGAGTTTACGGTAGCAACGGAGCGGAAACCGCGGACTCGTTGCCATCAGCTTTACGTACATAACGAATACGAAATTTTGCGATGTTTCGGATTCTCTCGAGTTGTTTGGCGATCAAAGCTTGAACTCTCTTCAAGCTCAATGGTTTTCCGCAGTACCATGTCGAACCACCGATCACACGTTCCTTCCCGATCGTTTCGTTCAACGCTGTCCTCGCCGTCTCTTTTCGTCCACGTATATCCGCGCAAGTTTTCGCCAATTCGGCGTCCCATTCCTCGCACGATCCTCGCAAATCCGCGTTCGATCTTTCCAACTCGTCCAGCTTACGAAGATACTCGTTCAACGGAACGTCGTCCTCGGACTCGCTCGAAGTGCACACTTGCGTCATCTGCAATCCGTTAACCCAAACATACGACTTTCGCTCGACCTAACCTCTCTTTACGAAATGTATCGCGCTGCGATAAAAAAATGTTTAGGGAAGAATATCGAGTTTCCGGAAATTTGATAAATAGTGTTTGGAGGTTAGGTTATTGCAGAAATATCGAAGAATCGGTCAATGGAAGATCTGATTTAGGTTTGTTTGGGTTTGGAGTCGTAAATTGATATTACGAAGCGACAAAAAATCGTGAAATTATTGTCGACAAACGATCTCTATTTACCTGCTTTCTTCGGAAGTGTTCGACGAGATATTCGTGAAAATAATTGTTTTTCCACTCGATGGATTTACCGTGTTCCCTTGCTGCTTGCAATTTCTCGATTGTAGCTTCCCTCTCGAAATGTTCGTCAATTACTGGCTCGACTTCGAACTTATCGATTTCCGGTTTTTTCTGATCTTCGATTTTTGAAGAATCGCAGATTTGAGGCGAAATCGGGAAATTGTCGTCGAAAGATTGTGGCGGTGAAATTCCAAGAGTTCGCAATAATTCTAGCCACGAACGAACCCGATAAATTCAATTCCATTTTTGGCATACTTTTATGTATATTTTGTCAAAAAAATTATTACTGTTATCGTACCAACCTGAAATTTCGGATATCGATGGATTCCAATTAGCAGTTTCTGCAGACTGAGAATTCACTGACATTTCCGACGATCGCTCGAATATTTTCGTGGCTTTTGGAAAAAGCTGGAACGCGACTGGTTTTATCGAAGAGAACCGATGGAACGTAGCGAGATTGCCTTGGTTTCGTTTGATCAATGAAAACGGTGTCGCGAACTCGAGCTTCCCAACAAACCCAAACAAACCCAAACAAAGTCAAAAAATCAAAACGCTAAACAAATTAAAAAAAAAAAAAACAGAAAAACCCAAAATACACTTTTATCAATTTTTCGAAAACTCCTGAGTCTGAGATTTTATCTTTCGATTTCCGGAAGAAAATTAACTTAATTGTTGATAAAAAGAGAAGAATAATTCGATCGCGTCGAAACTTCGAGAAATTTCAGCACCAATCGGATCGCGTTTTCCCAAAAAAAGCGCAACGGAAAAAAACCAGAATTTCCACCAGAAATTCGTTGGAAACCAAACCAGGTTCGATTCGGCACACGCGACGGGCCGGAAATGAATATCGATCGAACGATCCAAATAGAAATCGTGTCTTTTCTCATACCGAGGAATTTGGAATTCGACAACATTTATAATCAAAGGGCTCGTCGAATGGAGGGCATGAATTCCAATTCGAGCTATTTCATTCCACCAAAAAAAATTTTACAAAAATTTTGGATTTGGAAAAAAAGCGTTCGAAAGCTTCAAATTGAAAACCGTCGCGTAGAAAGTAATTTTTCATTTATTAATACAATCGGCGAGAATGATAAGGGAGAGAGGGGGGTGGGGATCGGAAAAAAAAGATTACAGCTACGATAATGTTTAATCGCGATTACATATTTAATAACCTACGAGTGATTATTGCACAGGTGAATTCGTTTGATTGTCTCGTCTACCAACTGGATTGACTACGAGATGGATTCCAGTTCTCCCGATGACGATGATGGACGTTTTTTTTTTTGGTTTTTTTTTGTTTTTTTTTTTTTGGTTTTTTCGTTCATCTCGTGAAAATCTTGACGTTTCGCGTGATCGATAAATACTCTCGCTTTCGATACAAATACGACGAATTTTGGGAAATCTACAAACGGCATCGATATTCACTTATCATCTATAATTTGTTTGGGTTTGGCTAGTTTGGGTTTGGCTGCTTTGATCAGTTAATTCCTGACGATTTTAGAGCTCTCGGAGTTTTCGATTTCCATCGGTGTGACCAGGGTCGATGGTCGTCTTGGAAAATTTCAATTTCCGGTTAAATTCGATTTGGGTCGTTTTTGCGCATGCGCATAAATAGAAAATCGCGGGTTTTTGCGTTCTTGCGAGACTTTTGTGCGTATGGATTTTACAAAAAGCGCTCCGTAGCGAAAAATCGACCAAGGTTCACGTTGACCCTTTTTCAAAATTTATTATTCGTTATTTTGAAAAAACTCTTTTTTTTTTTTAAACCGGAAGTCGTATGTGGAAACGAATGGCGAAGTATGAACGTTTGGGTTCGTTTGGGTTCGTTTGGGTTGTCAAAAAGAATACATTGAGATTGTGAATGATGCATTGGCACGTCGAAGTTGGCGAGCTTGACTTCGCGCTGACTAGAATTCGATATTACGAGGCTTATCTAAAAAATCATTCGAAATCGTTTGTTCTAACCAAAAATCGATACCGTGGTTGTCGATGCATTTGGCACTATTTTTTTTGTTCCTCATTAACTCGAGGACGCGTAGAAGATCGACATAACCTCGAAAAAAGTACGTATCGAGTTTTCTCATCGACGATCAATTTTTCAGTGAAAAAGTCTGAAGTCTGATTTCAGTCTCTCCAGAAATCATAGGCGAAGGAGTCGACGCTTCTGTTTTTAACTATAAAAGCGTTACGTCCTTAAGAACTGGCGATTTTAAAAGTGACCGGAAGTGGACGAAGACCGGAAATGTATGTAAGCCGGAAATGGATGCAGATCGGAAGTGGATGAAGACCGGAAATGGATGCAGGCCGGAAGTGGATGAAGACCGGAAATGTATGCAGGCCGGAAATGGATGAAAACCGGAAATGTATGCAGGCCGGAAATGGATTCAGACCGAAAGTGGACGAAGACCGGAAATGGATGCAGACCGGAAGTGGATGAAGATTGGAAATGTATGCAGGCCGGAAATGAATGAAAACCGGAAATGTATGCAGGCCGGAAATGGATTCAGACCGGAAGTGGATGAAGACCGGAAATGTATGCAGGCCGGAAATGGATGAATCCTTGAAAAAGAGAAGACTATTCGCTTCGAGAAGGAGGATCAAACGCTGCTCTGGCCGAAATCGCGAAGATCCGGAAGTTCGTTTCCAAGGGTGATCGTGATGTTGATCAAGGGTTCGCCGTTGCTATTAACGCGTTCGCCGCGTTCCTCGCGTATTCGCGTTTTCCGTTCGGCGAATTCGTTGATCATCGGAGCCACTTCCGTTTCTTTGATTTGTCCAATATGGCCGTTTCCGGTATCATTCGTTTCGGTTTCTATATCGTAATAATGACGAGTTTGTGCGTCGATCGTCGTTATATCCGATTCGTCACGACAATTGGCTAATTTGGTTTTTGAATCTTGCCTCGTTTTGAGACTCGTCTCGCTTCGAGACATCAATAAACTCAAACGGGAACCCAAACTTTTTGCACTCGCGTACAATTTCTCGTGGGAAAGTTTCACCAATTTTGAATCTTTGAGCTTTTTGACGAAGGTCATTTCGGTGTTGGCAGGTTTGGCGAGATGAACGTTGTCGCTTGATTTACATATTCTCGTGTCGAATTTGCAACGCCACGAAGGCGAGTCCCCCGAAGAATCGACCAAGTAACGCAACATCGGCGATGTCGATCTGTCGTCCAAACGATCCTTCAACACACCCGCCAATAATTCCGCGCTCGTTTGCACCGACAGCGTTCGCCTCGAGACGCTCGATCTTCGATCTAAAAATCAATCTCTTTTCTTCACCAAATCCAACGCAGAGTATTCAAATATCAAATATTTATAAAAAAAATGCAATTTTTCGGATATATTTTTGGCAAAAATTATCACACTATTTTTTTCTTTTTTTTTCTTTTTTTTTCAGTAAATTGTGTTTGGGTTTGTTTGGGTTCAATAAAAATGACAAAATCTTCTGAAAATCGAAAAATCGATTCGATAAAATAAACACAAAATGATTATATTTTTCTCATTCCTTCACTAAAATGTGTTTGGGTTTGTTTGCGTTAAATGAAAATGGTAAAAATCCTTAAAAATCGATTAAAAACGTCTCGCTTAATAACTAATTATTCGCCATTAAATAAAAGTGACTTTTGGCAAGAATTAACTATTTTTTTAACTAAACTATGTTTGAGTTTGTTTGGGTTCAATAAAAATGACAAAAACTTCTGAAAATCGAAAAATCGATTCGATAAACTAAACACAATATAATTATATTTTTCTCATTCCTTCACTAAAATCTGTTTGGGTTTGTTTGCGTTAAATAAAAATGGTAAAAATTCTTAAAAATCGATTAAAAACTTAATTTAAAAAAACTTAAGTCTCAAGAAAAACCCAAACAAACCCAAACAAAAATGGTAAAAATTCTTGAAAATCGATCAAAAAAATCGTTATCTTTTTTTCAGCAAGGAGACGAGAAAAAACTCGTCTCTTGTTTCATTAATATCGTACGTGATTACTTCGCTGTCTCTTTTCCTCGTATATATCGTCTCGAGAAGAAACCATTCGATATACGTGAAAACGTTGCGGCTTAGTAATTACACCAGAGATTGCTTCTGCGGAATTTCCGATCTTTGTCGAAACGAGGTCACGAGGGGCTTAAAAAAATCGGTGAAAAATAAAAAAAAAGAAGAAAAGACGAAAAAAAAGGAAAAATCCATTTTCCACTTGGGAGTGAATCCGTTATGCACAAGCCGACTTTTATCTATGTATATACGTGGGCAGAGATGATTGCCAAACTCGTGGCTCGCTCTCATCACCTGTAATGTCCGAGTCTCCAGTGGCCAGTCGATAAATTGCCTGTTTCGCTGGTGGCTCAGCGATAGCAGCTGCCACACGAGCTCCTATGTGACATCGTATCGACTTGCTCGTCGTGAAGAGGGCTCGATTGTTCCTCTCCGGTCTCACCACGATTATGTAAAGTTTCGGCAAAAATAGGAACACGAGGGTCACCGATGCGCTCAAGGTCACACACATGCACATTGTCACTACCTGTATAATTATAAAAAAATTTTTTAAATGATTTTAATAAAATCAAATCGAAAAATCGTAAAGTAGATTGATTTATTTATTCATATTTTATTTTTTCATTTATTTATTAAATTTTAATTGATTAATTTTTAATTTATTAATTTTCTAATTTATTTATTAATTTTTAATTTATTAATTTTAATTTGAATTTTTTAATTTATTTATTAATATTTTTACGGGGAATTTAAGAAAATGAGCATTCTTTTTGAAAAGCAAAACGAATTTTTCTACTTTTGAAATTACAAAATTCTTTTTTTTTTAAAGCGAAAATATTCACTTTTGGTAAGCTGAAGTTTTTTTTCGCAAGCAAAAAAATTCATTTTTTCGAAGTAGAACGCGACGAGGCCTACCTTGGACTCGCTGCCGAAGTAGATCGGCCCGAAAGCTATCCATATAACGCAGGTGGTATACATGGCGAAACCAATGAATTTCGCTTCGTTAAAATTTTCCGGTACATTTCGCGTTTTAACGGCGTAGAGGGTGCAAAGAGCGACGAGAATCCCGTCAAAAGCGAGTGGGGAAAGAACGGCCCTCGGCGATGTCGCGCAGGTGAGTACCGACCGATCTCGAGTCGGATATTCGTAACGAGGCATCGGCGGTTCGATCACGAGCATCGCCGCGGCGATACCCGCTTCGACCATTATCAAAAAACACGTTATCACGACCTGCGATTCCAAAAATAAATTGTTACTCCTGACGATCACAGAAATCGCCAATCGGTATGAATGGTGAAATAAATCGGTACTTGTTGTTAACAAAAATCGGTATAAATGATCAAATAAATCGGTATAAATTATCAAATAAATCGGTATTCATCGTTAAAGAAAATCGGCATTATTGACGACAAAAATCGGCATTATTGACGAAAAAGATCGGTATCATTTGCAAACAAAAATCGGCATTATTGACGAAAAAGATCGGTATCATTTGCAAACAAAAATCAGTATTCATCGTCAAAGAAAATCGGTATGATTGATTAAAAAAAACGGCATTCATCATTAAAGAAAATCGGTATTCATCATTACAGAAAATCGGTATGAACGGTGAAGAAAAAATCGGTATCAGTGAAATTGAAGAAAAAAGACGCACGAAAGAATAAACGTTTACCTGAGCCGTTCCCGACATGAACAAAGGTTTTCTCTTGGGAAATCGTTTCTTGGAGCCCGCGAGTATCCGGGCTATTCTGTTGGTTTTGGTGAAGAGGGAGGCGTACATCATGGCGAAACTGATACCCGGCATGAGGCGACTCAGCGCGCAGCTGATCCGTGTCGGTTCGGCCAAAATTGGAAAAACCTGCATCACCCAAGAAAAAAACAGAAAAGAAAAATGAATTCTAAAAAAAGAAGACACCGGAAGTATCAATAAGCTCACTTTTTCTCTCTTCGCGATTCTTCTTTCATACTTCTTATTTAATTTTCAAACTCAAACATATTTATTAATCAATTTCCAAACCCAAACAAATGTATTAATTAAATTTCAAACCCAAACAAATTTTTTAGTTAATTTTTTAATCCAAACAAATGTATTCATTAATTTTTAAACCCAGATAAATGTATACATTAAATTTCAAACCCAAACAAATGTATTAATTAATTTTCAAACCCAAACAAATTTATTAATTAATTTTCAAACCCAAACAAATGTATTAATTAATTTCCAAACCCAAACAAAAATATTAATTAATTTTCGAACCCAAACAAATTTATGAATTAATTTTCAAAAGCCAAAAAAAAAATCAAAAACTCGTTTTTTCTAAAGAAGAAAAACGGACGCTTTTCTTTTCCTCGAGAAGAAAAAATGAAAAAAGAACGTTTAGCAAAGGGCATGTTTGTTCGGGGAGCGGGGGGAGGGAGATAAAGAGGAGGACTCACGGTAATATGAGCAAGAGTCATTCCGGCGAGTATGAGATAGCTGAGTTCGCGGGTGCTCGCTTTAACAACCGGCGTATCGTTGTGCCGGATGAAGATGTGACACGTGACGAAGGTTGCGAGGAGACCCATCGCGCTGAAGGACATTGCGACCACCGCCTCAGCGTCGCCCCAGGATATGTGCTCCACCAAAATAACGTCGCATTCTGTCAAAGTTAAATACACCCCGTTTTCATGCGTTTTCATGAGGGACGTTGAATGCCCTCGCGCTTCTGTCCCGCTTGAATTTTACCCCTCGTACAAACGCGATTTTTTTTCTTCTTCTAGAGATTAAAGGGTCTCGAAAACCCCTTCCGAAAAGCTTCTACTTTTAAACTTGAAAAAACATGATTTTTTTAGTTTTTCAGATTTTTACGAGTTTTTAGAAAAATCGAAAATTGACCTTTTTGGTTTTTTATGTTTTACGTTTTTTTTTTTCGAAAATTCGAAAAAGAGTTTTTTTGGCTTTTTATGTTTTACGTTTTTTTTTTTCGAAAATTCGAAAAAGGATTTTTTTTTTGTTTTTTTTTATTTTTTTTTTTTTTTTTTGGTTTACTAACGTGTCTTGTTGGCGTCTGGCTTCTGTCCAGCCGGGCAAGGAACGCACGCGGTTTGCTCCTCGTTTACGATCTCGTGATAATCACAGGGCACGCAAGCCCAGCAACACTTCTTCTCCTGGCCTCCGGTCTTGAAGTTCTAAATAAACCCGAGCAAAACGTCGGCGTGTGTGGTTTAGTGAATGAATATTTAATTTTTAATTGAATTTTTCATTTTTCATTAATTCTAAATCGTGTTTTTAGCAGTTTTTTGCGATTTTTTCATGGAAATTTTGGGTTTTGGGGAAAATGAATGGTAGATTCGTGCTCGGGGGACAAAATTACATCAAAATGTACTAATTAAAAAAATATTAAAAATCCAAAATTTTTTAGGATTTTTTGGGAAAATACATTTTTTCACTAAATCATCGATAACTTTTTTTCCTTTAGGATTTGGCACTCCACTCTATGCTCAATCTCTTCGTTATGATTTTATCTTCAAAATGCTTTTTTGATAATTAAAATCCGATGATTTTTCGATTTTTGGCAGAATTTCAAAGTTGGACCATCGATTTTTGCCAATTTTTCCATACA
>JAPYZJ010004182.1:14272-26360 GCA_030522765.1 Ophioninae sp. B BG-2022a | reverse complement strand
TGTATGGAAAAATTGGCAAAAATCGATGGTCCAACTTTGAAATTCTGCCAAAAATCGAAAAATCATCGGATTTCAATCATTAAAAAAGCATTTTGAAGATAAAATCATAACGAAGAGATTGAGCACAGAGTGGACTGCCAAATCCTAAAGGAAAAAAAGTTATCGATGATTGAGTGAAAAAACTTTTCTTGCCCTAAAATCCAAAAAAAATTTGGATTTTTAATATTTTTTTAAATGATCTATTTTGATATAATTTGATCCCCTGAGCACGAATCTACCATTAATTTTCCCAAAACCCAAAATTTTCATGAAAAAATCGTGAAAATCCTGTTTTTAGAAATTTCTTACGATTTTTTCTTCGTTTTAAATTGTCTCAATTTTCCTCTTGATCTTTCAACTGTGAACAGGACACTCCAGTCATGTTGGCTAAAAATGATTGGATAGATTGAAAATAAAAAAACAAAAAAATAGAAAAAATGTTTAAGTGAAGAACGATAGTCAAAGTTCTAGGTAGCCAAAGTCCATAATGCTTGATGATGAATCAACAGTTTTATTAATTGCAAAAAAAATTCGTTTTAACAATGAGTTCAATGGCTGGACTCATCAAAGTGACGCAAGAATCGATCTTCGATAATTTTCGGACGTTTCACACCTGCGTATATAACTACGAAATTACGTGTCAAAAATCCATCACCTTTTTCACCCTCGTGCCATCAGTCATCGTTTACGATCAACGAAAATGAGACTCTGTAAGGCTGGTGATACCTGCCAATAATTTATTCGGTTCACCTAATGCCAGACGAATCGTCTGAAGAAAATAAATAAAAAAGAAAACTAAACGAGAAGAAAAGATTGAGCTAACGGATCGAAAATCCGTTAAGGGGAGTTCGAAGCTTACGTCGGAGGTCGACGTACTTGTTGATTCAAAGCCGAGACTACATCTGCGCCAATACTCGATCCAATTTCTTCCAGCATCACTTCTGGTCCCCATTTTTATCAACAAATATTTTTTTTAATCTTCGATCTATCGGTTAATAATTCAAGAGAAAATAATATTTTTCGTTTCGTGGACGTTTTTCGAAAAATAGACAAAATCAAAAACGGCTAAGTTGAAAAATAGCGAAATTAATGCAAATTAAAAACAATTTTATGAATTTTTATATTTTAGACGAATCAAACCAGATATTTCGATCCTACCAAGAAAAAATAATTTTGACATGATTTTTAAAAATAGTTTCGCGTGAAAGAGTTATTCGTGCTCGAAAAAATGTAATTCCACTTCGATATATGTAGAAAACGATTTTTTTTAATTCGAGTCGAAAAACAAAAAATCATTAATCATTGAAAAAATTCAAAAAAAAAAGAATTTAATTTTTCTTACCGTTACCAAAAAAATACCCTTTAATTTTGGATGGTCCCCTTTAATATTCGTTAGATAATAGGAGCTTGGTCATTACTCGGAGCGGTGACCGTTCTTCGGCGCTCTTCGATACTCGTGAAATAAAACAATAGGATAATTATCGGCTATTCTCGATTCCACACGTTTCTCCTTCGTAGAATGAATCGTTCGAAAATAATTAATCGGCATTATTATCGATACAATTAATGATCGGATTGCAAAAGCGGAGACGGCGTATCGCTGAAAAAGAGCGCTTGTTGACGCTCGCAAGGACAACGACGAATACCGTATGAGGGAACGATTGAAACAATGGACTTCCGGTCTCGTAATGGGATTACGAACGCGCCAGATGATTCGTTGATTTAAGCTTCATCATCATCCCGCTTGCATCTCCTCAGACTTCTGGATTATACATGAGAACTTCCGTATACGCGTATCTACATCCGCTTGTTACAAGAAACAATATGTAACGCAATCACTTCAAGATTCGTTGAAAAACAAAATTCTATCATTTTCGTAAAATCGCAATTTTTTTATTAGGCAGTTTGATTCGTCGATAGCCTTTGCACAACCGAAAAAAAAATTGTCGAAACGTTTCGTATTAACTTCATTATTAATAATGATTTTAACATTATTTTACTAGAATTATTATTATTATTATTAATTATTTTAGCATTATTTTACTATAATAAATATTATTATTAATTATTATTTTAACATTATTTTGCTAGAATTATTATTATTATTATTAATTATTTTAGCATTATTTTACTATAATAATAATTATTATTAATAATGATTTTAGATACTATTATTTTTTACTATTAATTTTACTGTTATCATAATTATTTCGAATATAAATGTTATTATTTCTATTGTTACTTCAAATGCAAGAGAAGCCTCTCATTTTGCAGAAATTAATCGAACGACAAGTACATTCACTATGAATCACGTCTAGCGTGAATGAGTCAGCATTATTATAATTCCCATAATACAATTTTCACAACACTAATTATAGTATATTAACGCAATTATTATTTCAGATGTTCTTTTTTCGTATTCATTGTAAAATGATATAAGCTGATGAATTATTAATAAATAAAAATAAACCAGCTATATGCTAACCCAAACAAACACAACTACACATATATCTACATATATGTATGGCATATATTTATTAATAATTCATCAGCGTACATTACTTCTTAAATAATACAAACAAAGAAATCTGAAATAATAATTGAGTTAATTAACTGTAATTAGTGTTGTGAAAATTGACTATATAAAATATATTTACAATTTTCACAACACTAATTATAGTAAATGAACACAATTATTATTACTCATCTTTTTTTTTTGTTAATATAGATATAAATATATATATATAAATCTAGACTGTTGTCTGACTTGTTTTTCTCACTTCACTCAGTCACGTGGGCCATGGAAATAATTATAAAGAGCCTGGCGCAACGATTAGGATTTCGGTTAAGCGTCTTACATATAGATGAGTATGCACATGCGGATTTTATTAATGTGTGGGTGTATGTGTATATATAAATATATATAGACATATAAATATATAAAACCATATATATATATATGTATTTATATAAATATATATATGTATATATATATATATATATGTGTGGGCTCAATATATATATTTATATATGGTGGGCCGAGAATGAGCCATTGGTATACGAGCCAGACTGCAGACGACAGTGACACGGTTACGAGGTAGCCTTGTATATGTCGCGTTCCGTGATCCGCGATATACCAACCGCGAAGCTCCATGAGCACACGTTATTATGCGTTCCAGGTGCGTATTACACGCATATATAGAATATGCCAAGTCTTTTATTTCACTTTGAGCACTTCTCTGGTTCGTGCAATTTTCTTCGTTACAAAAAAAAATATATATATATATACTTGCAGCCAGAAAATTAAAATTTAATTATTTAAAGTTGTAATAATAGTTTTAATTATAATTTTATTATTTAAAATTGTAATAATAACTTTAATTATAATTTTATTACTTAAAATTGTAATAATAATTTTAATTATAATTTTATTACTTAAAATTGTAATAATAATTTTAATTATAATTTTATTACTTAAAATTGTAATAATAATTTTAATTATAATTTTATTTAATAAATTTGCAGCAAGAAAATTATTATATATATATTTGCAGCGAAAAAATTATAATATAAGTACATTCAAGTAATTCTTTTTTCACTATAAATTATTGGTTAAATGAAACCTACGGAAGTTGATCGATTTTGGGACACTGACGAATTACCACCGATGACAAATAATTTCCGAATGAATATCACGATTGTACGCGAGTGCGGAATCGAAATAAGATGAGATCCGAAGAATCGTCCTCGGAGTGCTCACCCGACCTCGTTCGGTTTCCTGCTGAAGAATGAAGGCTCGGACTGATCGATAATTATCGATCGAAGAAGATTCGAGGTCGATCGCGCATTTGCAAATCGAGGCGGGACTTACAATTACGAGATGAAAAATTAAAAGAACGAAAACAAAAGAGAGCGATTTCGAAACGATACCCAAATTGTTGGAAAATTGAAAAATGTTTTTTTTTTTTGAGTTCCTCAATCTATTTTTTTTGTTAATAAAAAATAATTCCATAAATGTTTAAATATATTTCAATATGTATTCAATAATTAATTATTCAATTGTTTTTCAATATTTATTCAATAACGAATTATTCAACTATGCTTTTCTCGAAAATTGAACGGTTATCTATTTTCGAATTTTTTAAGTTTTCAAAACAATAAATAAAAATGATTAATTGATAAAAAAGTTTGAAGAAAGAAAGAAGGAAAAACAATAAAACGAAATTCAACAAATAAATTGTTTAAAAAAATTCCTAATACTGAAAGTATATTTTTTTATTTTTTAACTGTAGCCCAACCACTTAAATAACCAAATTATTCATTGATAAGAAAGTTTGAAGAAAGAAAGAAGGAAAAACAATAAAACGAAATTCAACAAATAAATTGTTTCAAAAAATTGCTAATACTGAAAGATTAATTTTTTGTATTTTTTTACTGTAGCCCAACGACTTAAATAACCATAACTTTATTGTTTATAACAAACTCAGTTTCGGTAACTGTTATCAGGTCAGTTTCATTAAAATGAATTTAATTTAAATTGACATAATTATAAGTATACAAATTATTATTACACGTTTGAACTCGTTTTTAGTATTTTTATTTAAATGAATAAAAAATTGTTTTACAGTAATTTCCTGATGACCTAGTCCTTCCCCCTCCCCCCTCACCCACCAGATATTTCACAAACTTCGCCTGCACAATCGGCGCTTCTGCTTTTTGAAAAATCCACGGCGCAGCGAAAAAAAATCGCGCTTCGACGATTTTTCACAAATCGCCATTGACTCCTCCGTAATTTCGACGTTTAAGAGGCAACGCGGTAGCTCGAAACCGAACAAGGTCAGCCCGAGGCAACAAAAATGTTGCATAACTATTGCTGCGATTGGTCATGCTTCGCGGAGCGATGCCATTCCGATGTTACTTCTTCGTACCTCTTTCACGATAAAAATTGTACGATTTATTTCGTGCCATCTCTCTCTTTATCCCTTTCTCTTTTTAAAATCTTTTATTTAATTTGACTTTCTGTGAGATGCCAAATGGAAAATGGAAAATATTTTTACAATCTACGATTCAACTGAAATAAATGCTGATAAAAATTTTCTATTCATTTATGTATTTATTTATGTTAGTTGAATAAAAATTTTGATTTATTTTTTATTTGATTTATTTATTTATCACCTCAAATGTTAAAAATCTGAACGAAATATTCAACGAAAAGAAAGAAACAAAAAATATTTTTAAAAACAAGCTTTTATTTAATTTATTAAATATATTTTAAAATTTCGCGGAATTTTAAACTTTTTTAAATTGAGCAAAATATATTAAACAAACCCAAACAAAATTTAGCGTCCCAAGCTTTTATTTACAATCACATATGGACCATAAAAAAAAGATTTCCTACTGGTTCAATACTTTATTATTAACACAAAGCTATTTCAGTCACGTAATTAATTTCACCATATTCAATTTGCAACAATAAAGATAACAACGATATTCATTTGTAAATTTTCAAAAAAAAATCATTACACAAAAAAAATAAGAAAAATAATAGTAATCACAAAAGCGGTCACCCATCCAAATATCTTTCCAAGGCCAACCGATTTTGGCTAATTTCGAGAAATCAGGGCTGAAATTTCGATCGTTACGTAAATAAACGTGTAGATCGAGGAGATTGGGATACGAAGAAGAGTCAGGGACGATGGATAAATACGAATTTGATTAATCGGAAACAGACTGAAATCGCAGGTGCTCTTCGAGAGTGGAATCGCAGACGCGAAGGCGCCTGCGTGCTCGGTAAATTCGCAAAAGCAAAAAAAAAAAGAAAAAAATTTTTTTAAATGAAAAAAATTAAAAAAATAAAAAAAAATGAACAAAAAATGTAAAAAAAATATAAAAAATGAAAAAAAATGAAAAAAACGAAAAAAAATGAAAAAAATGAACAAAAAATTTTCAAAAATGAAAAAAAAATCTAAAAAAAGTGGCGGACGTCCCTGCTCGGTTTTTAAGAGGGAACGGAAATGTGGACACATATGCGAGCAAATAGTTCAGCGAGCCCTGAATAACGAAGTCTTTTGCCTCGATGGTTCGTTCGCGGTCCCTCGCGCGAATCTGCATGTCCCGCTCGATCAAGGACCAGTGGAATTTTTTTTTGCTCGTTTCTCGCGTGTACGCGTGTCTCTTGTGCACGGAAGAGAAAACGAGTTTTGGTGTGTAAGTCGCGTTACGAATCGTTTCGTGCTCGTTCCCGGCTCGGTTGAACGATTGCGCGTGTGCAGATTGCAAATTTTCAATCACACGACACACAACCTGTCACTGATACCGCGATCGTCCAACGGCTGCTAAATTCGTACTATCTATCGAGAAATTCGTGAAATCGTGGATAGAAACATTTAATTTTCGAAATTCCCGTTGAAATTCTCGTTCAAATACAGTCCCTCACATTTGCTCAAATTAAGTACATTTTTCCATTTTTTTCCATTAAATTTGTTTATTTTATTTATTTATGTAATAAATTACATTTAAAATTATTTTCTATTTATTTTTTTATAAGTATTTTTATTTCGGAATTTATTCTATTGGTTAATTTTTGTTAAGAAATTCTCGTTTAAATGCAATCCTTGAGATTTTCTTGAAACAAATATACCTACTCTTATATTTTATTGATTTATATAAAGTGTGACATTGAAAAAAAAATGTTTTTGTCAAATAAATAAGAGTATGAAAAATTTGAATGAATAATGATTATTAATAATAATTTTATTGAAGAATATTAAATAATAAAAATTAAAATATAAACGATCACCCATCCAAGTATCGACCCTGGTCAATGGATATCAAAATAAAAAATAGCTGAAATAAAGAAATCTTTTTTTCTAATTACGAGAGATCATAGCTATAGAAAAATTCACAAAAAATTTAATCAAATTTGCAAGTCTTCGAAACTCCATCAATTGCAATTCTTTAACGTTTCGTTCAATTGTAAATTTAATTTTTTTTTTCGAGCTTCGAATAAATTTAGATTGCAACGGACATTCGATAATCGTGGAAACAATGAAAGAAAAGGTATCGTAATGCGTTTTTAAATAGCCGGTAATCGAGCCCATCTCTTACGGGTATTTATGCTAAAATTCATTGAACCGTAATAAAGCCAAAGTCACGTAGCACGAAGAATGCACTTCGAAGTGTGTTCTACTTTTCCGAAGGCGAACTACCGAGCTGTACAGATGTTTCGGATCGACGTAAAAAAAAAAAAAAAAAAAAAAACGTTTCAACCACGCATTCACGTGCGATTGGTGTCTATCGAAGAAAGAATGGAGCACGGTCGTGATTTTCTATCGATCATGAAACTTTCAGCACTAAATCGGGAAAGACAATCAAGGCCGGTCGAAAATAAGAAAATAATTAATTTTTTGGATTGCGTTTTGAAACCATCTCCAACCTTAAATCGAGCTGAAACTTCGTACAGATTTCCTATCTGATATACAAAGAGAATCCCAAAAAAAAATTTTGGGGATTTGTAATAGTTTTAGAAAAAATGAATTTTGAAAGTTATTCGCGTTAGTGAGCTCTGACTAACCCAAACAAAGAAAATGAAACTTCAAACAGACCCAAACAAGCCCAAGTAAATTTAAACAAACCCAAACAAACACTAGTCTATACAATCAAACCCAAACAAACCCAAAAAACACAATTAATCCTAAACAGACTCGAAGAAATCTAATCAAACCCAAACAGACCCAAATAAACACAATTAATCCTAACCAAACCCAAACAAACCCAAACAAGATGAGAGGTACGCAGAAGAACCCAAAAAACCAAACCCAACCCAAACCAACCCAAAAAAAACCGAATCAACCTCAAGAAATCCATCTGACTTTGTAAGCATTGTTCGCCAGCAAGCAGGAGGAAGGCAATACAGATATACTCCTAAGCAATGAAATAATAAACTTAAAAATTCGATATCTCGAAAACTATCACGAATCGCCAAAAATCCATTTAGAGATTCTCTTATAATACTAAAATGAACTTCTGTGCTAAATTTCAGCTTGATCAAGAAATAGGCGTGTGAGATTTTTGAAATCAAATTAAAAAACTAAAAAATTAAATATCTCGAAAACTACCACGAGTCGCCAAAAATCCTTTTGAGAAATAACTTAAAATATTAAAATCCAGGTCTGTGCAAAATTTCAAACCAATCGGACAAGGGATTTTCGAAATTTTACAAAAAAACTTTTTTTTTCTTATCACTTATTTGACTCATCAACGTAAAATCGTTTAATCTTTCGTAACAATTTTCGAATTCTTGCTATCTATCGATCAACCAGGACTGAAGCACTGAATTGGGTATCGACGAAATCTTTTTTTTTTTTTATTTTTAAATGCCGAAACGTTTTCGAAACGACGAGGAAGAAGCGAGTCTGACGATTTACATGGTGTCGAATATCGGGCGAGTGAATGGAAGTACGTAGTGAATGGGAACGAGCGAGAGAGAAAGAGAAAAGGAAAAAAAAAAAGAAAAAGCGATTGAACTCTCGATGTGAGTGGTGGAATCAGCTGTGGACACGTGCGCCCAACACTGTCACTCTGCATATCACATATGAATGTACGGGGAAAGTATATTTTGAGCCCGTTCTATTTGGGTAATGCTCGCTATCGACTGTCACTTCGGGGCTATTAAAATTCATTCGAAATTAATCGACTTTGGAGCATGGCTGCTTCACGAAATCATCTTTGTTTAAATATCTGTACATCGATTTTACTTTGGCTATTTAGTACTAGCCTCTTTAGTTAACAAAAAAAGGAAGCAAACTCATCAATTTTTATATTATTCACTTATCACTTGTATTTCCCTTTTTTGTTAGTTATTTTTCTTTAAATATTACTTTATTAAAAAATGAAGAATATTTATTAAATATTTTTTAAAAATATTATTTATTTTTTGTTATAAATTATATTATTTCATTTATAATAATATTGCACAATGTTTGATAATATATCAAAATTATTATTTTATAAATATAAGTTTACCTAAAATATTATTATTTACAATTATTATACTCACAACTAATATTACTATTTCCAAAATATTACAAAATATATAATTTATCTTCTTAAATATTGACTTGTATCCATTTTTGTTATTATTTTTTTGATTATTTCATACTATTATTATAAATCAATGTTATTGAAAACGAATATACTTATTATCACTATTATTATTAACATTTAAATACGTGCTTCCGTTCCAACTCAGTTTCGGAATTGTACATTTTTTATTTTTTTTTATATCGCCAGATTTCAATAAAAAATTTCCCCATCAATTTTATGGGGATTGTTTCGTAACAATCAAATAATTACAAAAAATAATTTAATTGTTTTGGAGCTGCCAGCGTTGGTCTAACTTCCTAAAATAACCACATTTTTGAATGTGATAATGTTAGGTTATGTTAGGTTAAATAAATTTATGGCAAGCCCTGAAACCTCGTGGGTTTTGCTCTGAAAAAATTGGGATTGGTACCAGCTTAATAAAAAAATGCACCAGTGCTTATCGTATCACATAAATGCGTATTTAAGTACGTGACGTTTACGTTTGGCAGTTCTCTTATCGGAGCCGTGTTTTCTTGGCGTTGCTCATACGACAATACCCAATACCGATACTCTCGAAAAAGCGATTGAGAATCACCTGTTCCTCGAGCCTCGAGCAGATCCGAGCAATCGTACGTTGTTTTATTGAACGAGGAAAAAAAAAATCTGCGGACTGCAAATGTAGTTCTGTGCAGTAGCAGAAACGTTCCAATAAATGGTGACTAATGTACTTTCAAATTCCACCAAGTAACGTACCGTTAATGAATAATGAAAAAAAATAGTCATAATTATTCACTAATTATTTTCGTTAACGTTATTTATGAATTAAGTGATTAAATGGGGTGGATTTTATAAATTAATGAATTTTTATTATAGTTTATTAATTATTTATGTAATAAATGTTTATTTGGGTTTGTTTAAAATCAAGGGTTTAAAATCAAAGTAAAACATTTCTTCAAAATCATACATTTCTTCAAAAACACACATTTCTGCAAAATCACGTATTTCTTCAAAATCAAACCCAAACACGTTTCTTAAACTTTTACGAAATTTGTAGTTTCGGTATATAAAAATTTGGAATTTTTAGCCTTCTGGTCAATCCAAGTTCGAGTTTTCTACCCCACCCCGATGACAGTCATGACAATTAGATAGTCATCAAAGACACGATGACAGTCATCAAGAGGCACGATGACAGTCATCAAGAGACACGATGACAGTCATCAAGAGACACAATGACAGTCATCAAAAGACACAATGACAGTCATTAAAAGACACGATGACAGTCATCAAGAGACACGATGACAGTCATCAAGAGACAAGATGACAGTCATCAAATGACAAGATGACAGTCATCAAGAGACAAGATGACAGTCATCAAATGACAAGATGACAGTCATCAAGAGACACGATGACAGTCATCAAATGACACAATGACAGTCATCAAATGACAAGATGACAGTCATCAAGAGACAAGATGACAGTCATCAAGAGACACGATGACAGTCATCAAGAGACACGATGACAGTCATCAAATGACAAGATGACAGTCATCAGGAGACAAGATGACAGTCATCAAGAGACACGATGACAGTCATCAAGAGACACGATGACAGTCATGACAATCAGACAGTCATCAACATCCTGACTCCGAAAGAAATCATTGCTGATCTCAGATGATCGAAGAGTTATCATAGTGCAAATGGAACTACCAGGGACAGTGAGGCGAGCAACGTAAACGTTATAAAGTCACTGCCAGTATGTGCGAAATGAACGCTCCGCTGCGTTTCAACGCCAGTCGGCGAACTTTTTTGTCAGTACGATGCTTGACGCGTGCCGCCATCGCGCTATCCTCATAGAATGTCTCTGCCATGTGTGCCATACGCTCTCGTGAATGGCCTGACTTGCTTCTCGATAAACGACAACGATCCCCATTACCGATACTTCAAAATTCCAAAAAGAAAATTCAACTTTGCGCGTGATTAAACAAAATTGTTAAGTTTTCAATTTTTATTCTAAAACCGTCTTGAAAAGAAAGTAACATTTCAATAAAGTTTTCTGTAAACTAATATGAGATAAATGCGGATCGATTTAATAATAAATAATGATAAAACAAATATTATTTTTCATTAATAATCGTCAGTAAAACTCCATTTTTATTTACTATTTCAAATATAGAAAATAATAATATAAATGAAGGTGATGAAATAATAATAAAAATAATATTAATAATAATAACAACAACAACAATAATAATAATAATAATAATATATGATATATTCATATAAGAATATATAACATTAATATTATTATTATTATTAATATTATATTATAATATTCAATATATGCTAAATATGGTATTATTATAAAATTACATAATTATATATTTGAATAATAGTGACCTTATTTCTTATCAACGAGATAATAGATATTATATTGAGATAAATAAAAAACTCAAATGTTGGATTATGTGTCAATTATATCTTTGAAACGGACTTTGATCAGAAAAAAATCTTGAATGTCGAATTGTTTTGTTCTTTCTTTTCGTGCGCAATCACACACGGAATCGCTGGATGAATTTTTTCGTGGAAAAACGTCCAGGAAATGGTTGTTTATCATACGAGGAAGAATTTTATCGTTATTTAAATATTCGTTTAATTACAATAATATACTAAATGATATTGTTTATTATTTAAGTAGCTAATGGAAAAGGATCGGCCAGTATGATTGTCCGTAGTGAAAAATGCATGTCATATGCAATCATAATTTTATTCTAGAATGCATTTATTCACTTGTGCATTCTAGAATGCACGTATGCGTTTTGGAAATCGTTTAGATTGTAAAAATGCTTTCTAGAAATTTTTTCGATTGTAAAAATGCTTTCTAGAAATCTTTTAGACTGCAAAAATGCTTTCTAGAAATCTTTTAGACTGCAAAAATGCTTTCTAGAAATCTTTTAGACTGCAAAAAT
>JAPYZJ010004182.1:0-14242 GCA_030522765.1 Ophioninae sp. B BG-2022a | reverse complement strand
AAATGCTTTCTAGAAATCTTTTAGACTGCAAAAATGCTTTCTAGAAATCTTTTAGATTGTAAAAATGCTTTCTAGAAATCTTTTAGACTGCAAAAATGCCTTCTAGAAGATAGGGTCGAGTCCGCCGTACAATTTAAATAATCTTCTCCCCGTGTTCGTTTACTTCGCGTCAACATTTCATCTCCGGGCGTTCCAAGCTCGATACTCGGCTGACTCATGGAAACGTGGTCTGATAGAAGACGCGACGAACGTCAGAACAGATTTTTCTTTCTCTCTCTCTCTCTCTTTCTCTTGCTTCCTTTCCCATTCTTTTTATTTTTTATCACTTAGTTATTTAGTTACAGAATTCTTCTTTGTTACGTCATTCATTTTTCTCATTTAATTCTTTTGTTATTGAGAATTGAATTTGTTCGTATGTTTCGAGAAAGCATCGATAAAATAATCGATAAAATAAAATAAAAAGCTCCTACCAATTATTTGCTCCGAAATATTACCAGGACATAATTTAATTAATTAATTAATTAATAAGAGAAAAAAGAGCGATTAATTAATTAATTAATTAATCGCAATTTTAATTAATTAATTAATTAATCGCTCTTTTTCCTCTTATTCTTATCCTCTTACATTGAAAAAACAACGTAACTCGGATTCATCGTTAATCCCATTGAGTACGCGAATGTCCACTTTCGTTTTTTTCGAGCTGATTATGATCGATGGAAATCCGAGTCATCGCTATGACGGGGGATCAAGAAAGAGCAAGAGATGGGAAGTGAATGGCCATTCCAAATTAATCCGCAGTAACCGATCCGGACTTTCCTCGCGCGACTCTCGCGACCGGCTTCTTCTGCCGGAAGATTTTCTATTCTTGGCCGAACAACATTAATTTATGGGTTCCAAAAAGAGGAGGGCATAAAAAAAGATTTCTCGTTCCATTTAAACGTGTAATCGAGATGAATAAACTTTTTCGATCCTTGTTTTCAATTTCAGGTTTAAACAATTTTTGTTTTATTATTTAATACAATAAACATTTTTCTGTTGCCAATTTGTTGCCAAATTTCCAAAATTATTATTATTATGGTGATTTGGCTATAGCTATTTAGCTATTAATAATCATTTTGGATTTGTATCTTTAGTTTTTTTTCAATTATTAGATAGCCATGAATAAACGTTTTAGGTTTTTATTTTTCGTTCTTTTTATTT
This sequence comes from Ophioninae sp. B BG-2022a, assembly GCA_030522765.1. Lineage (NCBI taxonomy): Eukaryota > Metazoa > Arthropoda > Insecta > Hymenoptera > Ichneumonidae > Ophioninae sp. B BG-2022a. Next base: position 13,042 of record JAPYZJ010004182.1, on the reverse strand, counting down.
TTTTATTGAATAGTCTCGCGGTAGAAATTTTTTCAATTTCGAAATTTAGACTGGAGCACTTAATTTGTATTGTCGATTTATTGAGAACGATATCGTCACACGGAAGCCTTCAATCAAAGGTTAGAGATCGATGAGAAAGTTATATTTTTTTGACTTATTTCTTCTTTGGATATTATTGGATGAACCATTCGACAAAAAATCAGTCGAAAGTGAGAGAATCAGGGCCTCACAAATTTAATAATATTCATTCAATAATAAATTAACACTTAAAAATGTTAATTGGGAAATTCAACGAATTTCTCAAATTTTATATTTAACTAATACGTTTACATAATTGTATTATTATCGATAATTATCGAAAAAAACGATCGTGTTAAATCTTGAAAATTGTTTAATCGTGAAAATGATTAAATAATTATTCGGTGAAAAATGGTTAAATAATTCATTTTAGGAATAATAATTCTGAAATATAATTTCTCAAATTTTCAAAAATTTTTTAAGAATCGGCAATTTTTTTAATGTCCATTCAGTAGAACGTTCAATTTTATAGTCGATTGATTATTTTCGATTAAAAGGAATGAAGTCTTCAATCAAAGGTTACGGATCGATGATGAAGTTGCACTTTTATAAATTATTCATTAATTGGGTGGCTCATTACGATCTATCGGCGCAGCCAATCTCTTTGCACTCTTTCTTCGCGTCTGCGGATTCTCGTGCGTCATATTCTTTGCGTGCAGCACGCCATGCGTGACGATCTGAACAAACAGATAGGTATGGCGACAAACAAGACGCGAATCGAAGTGACGTTTCGTCACTCCAAAAATTTCGGTGCTTCGAAAAATTTGCAAATTTTTTTGCTTAAGCGTTGAATATAAAAAAAAAGGGTTAATAATTATTAGCAAACGCAGAACGAAAAAGAAATACATTTTTTTGCCAACTGATAAGTGCAAGAATGACAACGAACGATGACTTTGAATAATTCAACCTTGCGATTAATAATTAACCGTGAGTTCAACGATTTGATATGTTATCAAGTCAATTAAATATGTTGTGCTAATTAATGACGCAATTAAAGTTTGTTTTGCAAACGAACCAGTTTAACAAAATAAAATATCGTTCACCCCCTTTTTGTCAAAATCCTTGAATGAGATTATTTACATTTGCTCTAATTATTAATAATTATTTTTGTAAAATTTGATACACAGTTTTGTCAATATTTTAAGAAATGTTTTTTTTTTATATTTTAAGGAACAAAAGAATTTTAAATTATTTCGCTTGCTCTTGCAAAATTAATTTTTTTTTAGTAACCCTGATTTTTAGCACTTGATCGTAGTTACAGGTGGTCATTGCTTTTGTTTGGTTTTATCGAATCAACGATCCAATTTTTTTTCTGTTTGGATGCTGGAAAACCTAGCAATAATTTTTTCTCTCACTCCCTCTATTTCTATCTCTCTCTTGCTTTCGTTTATATTCAATTTTATCGGTTTCTATAATTTTATTTGACAAAATCAACGAACCTATTATTTTTTAATTTTTATGCTAAAAAACCTAGAAATTATTCTCTCTCTCTCTCTCTCCCTCTCTTTCTCTTTTCTTTCCGTTTATATTGAATTTTATCAGGCGTCTGTCTCACCGATCGAAAACGAGTTATTTGCTCAAGTGATCCGTGCCTCGAAGTCTTGTTTTCCTCGAAATCTTTGTTTCATTTCTCACCAGACGCTTTTCAATTTCCGAACAAATCGTTCCAGTTTTCTCACTCCAAAGATTCGTTTATTCGGATTTTTTCAATCCGCGTTCATTTTTTCCCATTTCATTTATTATTATTATTTTTTATTTATTTATTCAATCACGAAATCCTGCGGGGAAACTTGGTGGAAATAGTCGCGTGGGATTATCTTTCACTCGTCAAATCCCGATGATGTCAGTGACGAGATTGAGCGTCCTCAGCCCCGGAGCCATCTTCTCTCATCGTGTTTATTGGATAATCGTTAATATCTTATGCGCGCGATTTATAAGTCTTCTTTTCTCACGGGTATTACGATTCAAAGACTTTTACGTGTCAGAAGATTTTTTACGCAGTGAACAATCCCCCTTGACCCCATGTTCGAGTATACAGGGTGGCGGTTTTGAAATTCTTTTTTTTTTTGCCAAAACTTTCTTCGCAATTAATTTTGAAGGTTAAATTATTTTCGTCAATTTTTGAAGCCTAAGTTATTTTCGTCAATTTTTTAAGCCCAAGTTATTTTCGTCAATTTTTTAAGCCTTATTTATTTTTCGTCAATTTTTTAAGCCTTATTTGTTTTTCGTCAATTTTTTAAGCCTTATTTGTTTTTCGTCAATTTTTTAAGCCTTATTTATTTTTCGTCAATTTTTTAAGCCTAAGTTATTTTCGTCAATTTTTTAAGCCTAAGTTATTTTCGTCAATTTTTGAAGCCTAAGTTATTTTCCTCAATTTTTTAAGCCTAAGTTATTTTCGTCAATTTTTTAAGCCTCAACTTTTCATCCTAGCAATTATGAACATCGAATTTTTCATAACCTTGAAAAAGTTCCTACGGGCCAGAAACTCAATAAAATGGTACTCTTTAAAAACATAAACAATTTTCATTGTGAACAGTTTTTGCCAATAAAGAGAAAAATTTGGCACGAGAAAAATCAAAACTTTGTTTTCCGCAGTATAAAAGTTAAGATGTTCTAAATATTTAAAAAAAAGTTTTGTTTTATTTCAATTGGTACTCGATTCCATCAATTGATTGTAAAAATACTTTTTTGATTTTGTTTTTTAAGTCGGGGAGTTCGACGGTAAATTTTTGAAAGTCCAAGAGTTTGGTTATCCTTTTTTGAAAACCCAGGTTCTGTTTATCCATTTTTGAAAACCCAAGGATTTGTTCGTCCATTTTTCAAAGCCTAAGAATATCATTTTTATGAATTTCAATTCCTCAATTTCAAAATGAGGAATAAAAAATAAATATAAAAAAATATAAAGCCCCCAGTATAAAAAATAAAGTTTATTTTTTAATCTTGCTGAATTTTCTAGCCTTTTTCTCCCTTAATATTCCTCTCAATCCTAACGGCATTTTTTCAAAAATAATTCTTTTCTTTTTTCGAAAAACTTTTTCTCGAAATCTCTCAAAGCGATAACCGCAAAAAAAAATATACTTCAGCATCGTTACTCGGTATATATCTATTCAGCGAGGGTATACGTGCTCATAATCGTTTCGGGAGTTATGGATCTTTAATTATTTTGTATTCGAAGAGTGGCAGGCCTCGACCAGCAGCTGCGGTAATTTTTCTTTGTCAAGCTCTGGTCAAACACTTGGAATATCGCACGGAGTATTTTTAGCGACTATTTGCGCTTATTCGTAAAATTACTGATTAGTCACTACGAGGATGGTATCACGAGTAAAAACGTACAAAAAAAAAATCGAAATAAACTTGAGAATGGAGAACGCATAATTATCGTCGAAAACTAGACCAAACACCATCAAGCTTCCGAGTCCCAACAATTTTCGAAAATTCCATCACAGGTAACTTTTTGGAAAATTCCAATGAAATTTTCGAGTCTTGATCATCTTTTAGCCATTGGTGTTCCGAAAGTAGTCGGGTAAAACATGGCAAGAAAAATCCAAAAAGCGAATGATCAGGCAAAATATCAACAAAAAAAAGTTACGAAAAAAACAGTTGGTCGAAAAATAGTCAGGCTATAAAATCCCAAAATATAAACGGTCAGGCAAGAAAATCTGCCTAAAAAATCCAAAATCAGCCCACCAAAATATATCCCAAAAACCTTAAACGTAAAACAATCGGTCAAAGAAAAATGTTAAAAAAAACTATAAATAAAACAGGCGGCCAAAAAAATGCCAAAAAATGAAACATCGTTGCAAAAAAATATCAAATCAGCATATGACTAAAAAAATGCCAAAAAAATGAAAAATCATCGCAAAAAAAATGTCAAAAAAGCAGACGACCAAAAAAAAAATGCCAAAAAATGAAAAATCATCGCAAAAAAAATGTCAAAAAAAGCAGACGACCAGAAAAATCATGATACACAATTTGATCCACTTTCTCTCTCTCTCTCTTGTATTTGTGTACATTCAATTTTATCAGTTATTCTTGTTTGATTTAATCGCCATCAAGCTACTGAAGATGATCCTGGATAGGTTATGCAAAACGAATCGATTCTGAGGGTTGATTAACGATCCTGAAATCTCTGTGATAACGTTTATCAGCAGTTTTCAAAGATTTCGAAGCTTTTCGAAACTTGAAAACAAAAATTATGAGGACAGTCGACAAATAAACGTCCTTGAAGTTTCAAACGTTATTTTCGTGTATTACCTCGAGGGTGAAACACTTCAAGAGTTACGAGTCGAAAGTTTGAATTGTAACGTTGCACAACGATCCGGAATGCTCCGGAATATCGCAACGATTTCGTCTCTCACGAACGATCGAAAGTTTCCTCTCGATCCTCCAAAATTTCTCCACGTAAAAAAAATTTTTTTTTTTTGTCAATTAAAGTTAATATAAATTTTTCATAAAAAAATTTAAAAAAAGGTAATAAGCATTATAGCCAAATTTTGTTGTCAGTGTAAATTTTTTTTTTCGACGACGTGATTGATCGAAATGCACTGATATCGGAGTTGGATTGTTTCGATGTCGATAGATCGGAAATGACAGTGAAGAAGCGTGCGAGGAATTCGCGTCTCCCTCGGCGACGAAATTACAGACGGGGAGTTACGAGAGTCTTTCGCCACTGTCACCAAGGCCCTCTTGCTCGCAACGAACAATGGGCATCGAGTGTCGAGAGCCCAACCTACCTGACGACGGTAACCGACTCGGCCTACAGGACGAGCCAAACAAGTCGATCTCGTCCTCAAGAAACCCCAGGGATTTTCATTGAAAGAAATTACCCAACCCAAACAAACCCAAACAATTTTATTGACAAGAAATTACCCAACCCAAACAAACCCAAACAATTTTATTGACGAGAAATTACCCAACCCAAACAAACCCAAACAATTTCATTGACAAGAAATTACCCCACCCAAACAAACCCAAATAATTTCATTGACAAGAAATTACCCAACCCAAACAAACCCAAATAATTTCATTGACAAGAAATTACCCAACCCAAACAAACCCGAGCAATTTCATTGGAAAGAAATTACCCAACCCAAACGAACTCAAACAATTTCATTGACAGGAAACCCAACCCAAACAAACCCGAGCAATTTCATTGACAGGAAATTACCCAACCCAAACAAACCAAAACAATTTCGTCGTCAAGAGATACCAGGGTTTTTTACTGACAAAGAGAAAAGACCCAAACAAACCCAAACACTTCGTCATCAAAAAGCTCCACGGATTTTCTTTGGGAAAAAAACAAACCTCAAACAAACCCAAACAACCTCGTCTCAAGAGACTCTTCAAGAGGTTTTGCTTGGCGAAAAACGATTCAACCCCATCAAACCCAAACAATCTCGTTCTCAAGAGATCCTATGGATTTTTATTGACAAAAAAATACGGAACCCAAACAAACCCAAACAAACTGAACTCACTTGATGAGGATTTTCCAGAAGTAAGAATCCAATCAAACCCAACCGAACCCAAACAAACCCAAACAAACTGAACTCACTTGATGAGAATTTTCCAGAAGTAAGAACCCAAAGGAACCCAAACAAACCCAAACAAACTGAACTCACTTGATGAGAATTTTCCAGAAGCAGCCAAAGCTGGATCCGTTGGGCACTTCGCTCGCGTACGACACGGTCATTTCCCAATTGGACGTTCAAGCCAGTTTGGCGCACCCTTCGACGAAACAGAATAAAAAAAAAAAAAGGCACCACGTTGGACCAGCACGGCCCCCCGAGGAACCAGTCCACAAAAAAAAAAAAAAAAAGAAAGACTAAAGCGAAATACTTTTGTCACTCATCCGATCGACCGATCGCCCACTAACGGGCCCCGCCACAATTTCTCGTTATATTTCCCCCCTTTTGGCTGTCTTTTCTCTTTTTTTTTCCGCACGTACTTCAGAACTTCCGGAATTTCGGCGACGAGTCGACGATTGTTTTTCGTGTTTTTGGTAGCCTCATCGATGACGCGTTTACCATCGCGCACGTACGAGACAAAGCTTATGAAAACTCGAGGGGACAGGAGGGAGGCCCCGTTGAGTCCCTTGACTCGAGTTTAACGTCAAGTCTGAACCCGGAGTTCGACGAGCTTGACCAGCTGACCGACGTTTGCCGCGCTGCTCCGACTACTGACTGAGCTCCACTGACGTCCAACTGTGGAGAAACGGGCGAACGGAGCCTCTCTGGGACCGCTACCATATTGCCACCTCTACCGACAGACTTACCGACCAAATATCGTTCAGGCTCGTGCGTCTCCACGATCGGGCCCGATGCCGCAGTATCTGCCATCAAATTCATGATTTTTCTGGTCGTCTGATTTTTTTGACATTTTTTTGCAATGATTTTTCATTTTTTTGGCATTTTTTTTGGTCGTCTGCTTTTTTTGAAATTTTTTTGCGATGATTTTTCTTTTTTTTTTGGTCGTCTGCTTTTTTGACATTTTTTTGCGATGATTTTTCAGTTTTTTTTTGTCGTCGGCTTTTTGACATTTTTTTACGATGATTTTTCATTTTTTTGCTATTTTTTTTGGTCGTCTGCTTTTTTTGAATTTTTTTTGCGATGATATTTCATTTTTTGGCATTTTTTTGGCCGCCTGTTTTATTTATAGTTTTTTTTGGCATTTTTCTTTAACCGATTATTTTATGTTTAAGGTTTTTGGATATATTTTGGCGGGCTGATTTGATTTTGGATTTTTTAGGCAGAGTTTCTTGCCTGACCGTTTATATTTTGCGATTTTCTAGCCTGACTATTTTTCACCCAACTGTTTTTTTTATTACTTTTTGTTTTGGATTTTTTGCCCGATCATTTGCTTTTTGGATTTTTCTTGCCATGTTTTACCCAACTATTTTCGGAACACCAATGGCTGAAAGATGATAAAAACTCGAAAATTTCATTGGAATTTTCAAAAAAAGTTACCTCTGATGAAATTTTTGAAAATTTTTGGGACTCGGAAGAGTCAGGCTCCATAAACGATCGAGCACTTGCCTGTCGATAAGTATTACATGGATAGCCATTCGTTCACAACACAGAGACGAAACTCTCGAGAAAACCTGCTGCGAACGCCATCTACCGATATTTCGACGCCGCTTCCAATCACCTTGCGAACGGCCTAGCCTGAGGCCGATTTATGACCTTCCTGCATCAGCCGGAATCTCGATTCGTACGTGCAAGAAATGCCCGGTTCGAGGATCCATATAAAACAGAAATGGCACATTTGGCCATTTGTATTCAAATTAAAAACCGTCCTTGGTATCTTTGAGATTCTATGTTCGATGAGGAAGTCTTGGATGCCAAAGATATCGATCATCACTTTTCGGCCGATATTCGGACGCGTCGAATTCCCATCGAGAATTCGCAGTGTAGTTATTTTAAAAACTCGCTAATCAGTAGGGTACCGATTTTTTAAAACGGCAGATTTTTTTATTCGGTACCAATTTTTCAAAAAGTAATTTAATTTTTTTAAATAAAAAATCGGAAGGTTCAAAATTGAAATTTTATTTATTTTCAATTTATGCAATGAATTTATAATTTATTCTATAAAATACCTACAAATTCATTAATTTTATTTATGCTTCATTTAAATTTTAAAAAAATGTTGGTTTTTCAAAGAATTTTTCGTAATTATACGTAGTCAGTAGGATACCGAGTTTTTTAATCGGCGGATTTTTTTATTCGGTACCAGTTCTTCAAAAAGTAATTTATTTGATTTTTTATAAAAAATTGTAAGTTTTAACATTGAAATTTTATTTATTTTCAATTTATGCAATGAATTTATAATTTATTCTATAAAATACTTACAAATTCATTAATTTTATTCATGCTTCATTTAAATTAAAAAAAAAAATGTTGGTTTTTCAAAGAATTTTTCGTAATTATATGAAGCTTGAATCAAATTAATTAATTCGTAAGTATTTTATTTAAAATACTAGAAATTAATTGCCACTGTAACAATTAAAAAAATACGAAAATTAGTAAGGTAGCAATTCTTAGCAGTTCAAATGAATAAAATAAATTCATTATACGTATTAAATAAATTAAATGAATTTGATAAATTTTCATAAAATGCAATAAAAAATTTTGCCATACAGATTTGCAAAAATAACTTATCAATATTTTTCGGTCTGATTATTTAAAAAACAACAGTGAATATTTATTTTTCCGTTTTATTTGAAATACGACTTCGACTACACAATTTGCAAAATGTCATTATCGAATATTTTTCACGATCGAATTTTCCTTCGACGCGTCGATCGTTGAAGGTTCAGACCTTGATGGACTTCCGTACGTTGAAAACTGTATCGGCTGAGGTTTGAAACAATTTCTTCTCGTACTCCGTCATGCGCATTCGTATAACATGGGAAACTCCATTTTCGCCAATAATGCAAGGCAGCGAGAGAAACATTTCGTGACAGACATCGTGATGTCCCTTTGAGAGAGAGAGATCGATCCAAAAATCGGTATCAATCGATTCCATCAAGTTTTACAGCCAAGCCTTAATTTTTCATTGCCATCGTTAATTATTATTAATTATTTATTTTTAATACCTGAATCAACGTCGATACTGATTTGATACGTTGGTTGTTGCCAATTATGTCTTTCACGATATCAGCGATTGCCAAACCGATCGCGGTATTTGAATAGCCCTTTAAGCACCGAACGGTTGGTCCTCTGGAAGAAAAATACCTAAAGGTACTTTCTATTTCAAAATTTTCAAAGATATTTTCGATAAAAAAAAAAAAAATTTTTTCGAGCTGAAAAAATTTACGCTCTTATAACATCTTTGGCAATTTCGTTCCACCCTTCCTCGTCGCTTTCGAGACCGATGTTTGGCAAAATATCTCGAAGAAGGACACCCGAGATGTTGAAGCTGGACCACAGGGGAACTAGAGAAATATTTATGGTAAGTTTATTCTTTATTATTATTATTATTATTATTATTATTATTTATTTATTTATTCTTATGTCATGAGACTTATTATATAATAACAACAATAATAATAATAAATGTAATAATTAATAAATAGTGAACGTATCTAATTTTATTTATCAATAACAATAGACATGTAACACGTAATATTAATTATGAAAAACAAAAGAAATAGAAAAATAATAAAATAGAAAAATTAATATTCAAATAATACTTAGAAATGTTAATTTTACATTGATTAATTATTATATTTATTATTATTTATTATTATGTGTTACTATTTATTATTATTTATTATTATGTCATGAGAGTTATTATATAATAACGAAAATAATAATAAATGTAATAATTAATAAATAGTGAAGGTATCTAATGTTATTTATCAATAACAATAGACATGTAACACGTAATATTAATTGTGAAAAATAATAAAATAATTGCAATGGGGGATAAAGCAATTACGTGGGGCATGCAAATAGGAAAATAGTCTGTACGAATAGAATAAACTGATAAAGGTAATCGGTGAATAATTAAGATATTGCTGGATGAACAAAAATTACAAATAGAAAATTACAAAAATTACAATAAATAGTTTAATATTGAATTAATACACAGGAATGTTAATTTTACATTGATTAATTATTATATTTATTATTATTTATCATTTATCAGATTATTTATCAAATTATTATTTATTAATTATAAAGTTAATTATAAAATTAAATTATAAAGTTTTAAATTTATAAATGATAAAAATTATAAAATTAATTATAAAGTAGGTTGATTCATCGTAACTTTATTATTTATTATAACGAATCAAAATTTGTGCTGACAAAAATGAGTCAATCGGAAAAAAAATTATTGAGAAACGACTCGTTTTTTCAGGGCTCCAATAGTGAATGGCATATTGCGAAGTAAAAAAGTGAAACGATAAAAGAAACATTGGAAATAATAATGGCAGTGACTCACCCTGACTGTCACCGTGCTCTCCGATGATATATCCGTGAACGGAGCTCGGTGCAACCCCAATGCGATCGCCGATCATGTAACGCAGTCTCAGCGTATCCAAGTGACAGCCACTGCCGATTATACGACTGACCGGAAGTTTGCTAACTTGCCACGTGAGCCAGGACAAAACGTCCACTGCGATTATTCGAAACGGATGAAAATAATTATTCGAGTGATTCAGAGAAGACCAATAATTGAAGGATTTAAAGAGAAAAAAAAATCGTAGGAATCTTTAAGAGACCTGGATTGGAGGCTATCACGAAAATTGCGTTGGGACTGTATTTCACCAACGTAGGTATGATGCTCTTGAAAATATCGCTGTTCCTTTGCACCAGGTCCAATCGTGATTCACCCTTTTTCTGACGGACACCAGCAGCCACGACCACCACTTTTGAATTGCTGGTGACGCAGAAATCTATCCGGGTAACGAAAGATTGAGCATTTTTAAAATAATTTAATAATAAATAATAAAATAAAAATAAATAATAAAATTAAAATTTAATTAAATTAATTAAAATAAATTAAATTAATTATAAAAATATTATTGTATGTTATTATAAATATTATTATATTATTTATAATATAATAATATTTTTATATTGTAAATATTATATACATTTTTTAATTTTTAAATTTTAAATGTTATTATAATATATTTATAATATATTATAAATATATTATTATATGTTATTAAATAAATTATAAAATAAATTACAAATAAAAATAAATTAATTAAAATAAAAATTAAAATTAAAAATTAAAAAAATAATAAATAATAAATAATAAAATAATAACATTGGCCATTAAGACTTGCCTGACTGGGGAATCCTCAATTAAGCCCTTAAATGCCTTATTGTGGCATTCTAACAGAGATTGGATCAGGTTTGGGTTTTATAGGGAAATCCCAATAAAGTCTGGGAAATTCGATTTGGGCCAACCAAAATCTTAATTCAATTTCAGTAGAAAAAATTCTCACCAGTATCGTACTCGATTTGCGGATCGCCCAACACAGCTCGACCGTGAGAAAAATCCATTCCCTCCCCCTCGAGCTTTTTCGGAAAAGCGTCAACGATCGCCACGTGACTGCTGATTTTCTGTGAATTTTTTTTCCCGAGTGTTTTAGTGAAATCTGTTACCCTGACGATTCGATAGATATTATGGTTTATACCTGGAACAAAATCGCGTTGGCACAAGCGATCCCTACCATACCAGCGCCCACAATCGTCACTTTGTCCCAATTGTCCCTCGTCGTTTCGGACACTTTGCAAAGAAGCTCTTCGCGCAAGCAAATCGGCGGTCTGTCGATAACAAATGAGGGATTTCATTTTTACCGACCGAAGGTCAGACAGAGATCGATAACCAGTAGGTAACTTACCGACGGTCGATACAAAAACGTTTTTTCGAAAGGTAATTTACCAATGATTGGTAAAAATTAATGTTTATGAAAAAAAAAACTGAAAGACTCCCGGAGATCGATAATCAGCCGGTAACTTACCAACGGTCGGTAAGAAAAATTAACTTTTCCAGAAAAAGCATTCGTGAAATCGTTGCATAGGTCTGTGCCCAGTCTGCTTACTCAGAACTGACCGCTCTTTGTATTTCCCTCTGGTCCAAAGATTTTTTCCACAATTTCGACTGATGATTTTTCTGCTCTGTGAAGATCTTCGTAAGGACCGTTGGTACGGAAGTGTGCGACCGTTTCGACGCAAGGTAACTCATACCAAGAGAAAAAAAATTTTTCCCTGACAGGAGCCTCGATGACAGACCCGAGAGACCAAACATTTTTTTTTTTCACTTCGCGACACCGGAAATGCTCGGTTCCGCGATTACGATACCGGAAGTAATTACATCGCACTCGAAATAAATTTTACCCGCGTTTTATCACTTCCTGCCTACTTTTTTCACTTCGACGTGTCACACGGTTCGACATTTGGGAAAAAAAAAAATGTTTTTGGAGCATTTGTCAAACGATTCCATAGTTACTGCGATGAGCTCGAAAAGTACTTTTCTTTTTTATTGATTACTGAATAATTCACGTCATCATCGACGAATCGTCGCGAAGAGGAGGTTAGGTGAAATTTACGAATGTAAAGATTGAACTCGAAATTTCGGATTTTCCATTTATTAAATTTTTTTTTTCGTGACAGGTGATAAGTAATGACAGTTAAAAATTGCTGCACTTACAAATACATTTGCACTTGACATTTGCACATGAGAGAGGTAGGATTTCACAGGGCTGTTCGTTTTGAATGACTGGTGTCAAAAATAGACTCGAGTAGTATCAAAAATTGTAATACTTTAACTTCGTTATCCTGCTTGTACCACGACCTTGAGATAGGGTGAGAGCTCAAAAAATAATAATTAAAAAATTATCGCTCACTTTTCTTCCTCCATTTTTTTTTTTGTATTTTTTTTTTTCGAAACGTCAAGATAAATATTGGCAGTAATCAGGACACGCACACTTACGAAAAAACAAATACATTTATGTGTAACATTGATCACACGAGAGACCAGCAAACATACGAGAAGAGCTCGAGGACTGTCAAGGTCGACTTGACCTCTGCGCCACTTCCGGTATCGAAGACTAGCTTCGTAACAATTCGCTAATACTTTTTTTTTTCCTAGGCAAAAAATACTTCGATAGTATCAAACGTCATGACGTTTTGACGTTTGACGGTTTATCGTTTCGACGACATCGACGATAAGAAAAGTTCACGGAACTTCGATAATTCAACGAGCCTAAAAAAATCTTTAGAATTTCAGACCCTTTTGTACTTCGGACATCGTGGCAGCCGATTTCTTCAGCAGGGAACGCTCCTTGTCCGTCAACTTTTGCTTTACGATGAACGTGACACCGTGCTCGCCGAGGGTGCAAGGTACTGAGAGAAAAACCTCCTCCGAAATTTCGTGGAGACCCTGAAAATCAAAAATCGATAAATCGATAATGATATTTGGACAAAAGTTACTATTTTGTAATTAATGG